>ML307163.1:29304-51354 GCA_005239505.1 Nicotiana paniculata | reverse complement strand
CACAACTCCTTAATCTACAATAATAGAAACGACACTATCGTTATTGTTTAAGCGTCATAACTATTATGTATCGACCACAACCTATTTTACGATGAAACGGACATCACCTCCCCTATTTATATGACTTCACACAAGTCAAAACAATCACCAAACATCTCAAACAACATCAATAATAATCATATTGAGACTCCGAAAACAGTCCACACACAACCTAACACTTCACACATAAGACGACCCCCGTAGTCGTGTCAAACGACCCAGAAATGTTACAACGAACGACCAGCTCACAACCCTACATATATATGGTGTTTATACACACTATTACTCCTCAAAAACTCCACAAAACAGTATTAAAACACGCAGCCCAACAACAACACAAAACAGTCCGCTACAAGTCAAATAACTCGAACTCACGGCTTCCGATCACCGTCCCGTGAGTCCTAACTATTAGGAAACATATTTATCAACCTTCCTTGATATTTAAAACTTAAATACAGATATTAGAAGTTTCTTAACTATGAAGTACCATCCAAAACTCTAACTACAAATAAAAAGGAGAGGTGGTATAATGATACTTACGTCGTAGAAATCGTTTTGATGTTATTGCTTCTCGATTTCTTGCCCGGAATGATAATCTTCTTTGAAACCCATGAAGATAGCTTGAGGTTATGTTTATGGGTGTTCTCTGGTCGTTTTATGCTGAATAATGAAGAGAAAGCCGACCTAAAGTTTATATATATCAAGTTTGGAAAAGTTAAAGAGGTGCTAACTTGGCACCCTAGGATTGGTCCATCTTCCGACGCTTATATCTTTTTATTCTGATGTCCTATGAACGGACGGTTAAGAGCGTTGGAAACTAAATTACAGGACCTTCAATTTGGTGTATTATATGTCCCAATAAGACCTCATATAGAAAGAGAAATGTATTGCTCAAAAAGCTCTAGTGATCCACCTACTTGTCACTTATGATGACTGCGCAGTCTCGCGAAACTGCAAATATCTCTCTACTCCTACGCCGTATAGATGAACAGTTTAATGCATTTGAAACTAGACTCATAGATATTAAATTTGGTTGGTAGATCATCACATAATTCCAAGTATATTTGGAGAAAATATCAGTTACATTTGACCTAATTTTAAGCACATTATGAGTGTAACTTGTGAAGACCTTTGCCGACTTTTTTTCCACAACTTGCTTGACTTCAAAATGTAGAACACAACTATCATATGATAAATATTAACTCATAGCATAACCTCCTTATGTAATGAACCACAGTCTCACCCTAAAGTACATGTTATAACATTCCAAACTCGTCGACTTTCGACGAAACTTATTTTCTTCAATTGGTTTAGCTTCTAAGCTTTCCAACCCTCTTGGTACTCGTTATTCATGATCTTAAATATTTGTAACCTCCAATGTAACATGATTAACTTACTTTATATTCCATAAAATATAATCTTATTTCTGAGCTTACATCAATTGACTTACGATGTACTCTCACGTACGAAAACGTGAGGTGTAACATCATTCCCCCCTTTGGAAGTAGCATCAGGATGAACGGAATACCGAGAACTGTGTGTCTCCTCTAAAATCTTCTCCCTTAGGCCATCAACCTTAGGAACACATAAGCGGCCCTAAAGTCTCAGAACAACATCCTCGCCAGTATTAACCTCCTTGGACCTACCCTGAACCACTGTCTCCCTTAGCTCTGCCAAAAAAGGATCATCATATTGCCGAGCCTTAACCTCCCCCAATAACGAAGACTGAGCAACCACATGTGCAAGAACTCGACGAGGCTCTAAAAGATCTAATCTCACCAGGCGATTAGCCAAGGACTGAATGTCCAAGGCTAGAGGTCTCTCCTCTGTTGCAATATAAGCCAAGCTACCCATACTCTCCGCCTTCCTGCTCAAAGCATCTGCTACCACATTTTTCTTGCCCGGATGATAAAGAATGGTGATATCATAATCCTTCAACAACCCAAGCCATTTGCACTGCCTCAAATTAAGATCCCTCTGCTTGAACAAGTGCTTAAAGCTACGTTGGTCTGTATAAACCTCACAGGACACTCCATACAAGTAGTGCCTCCAAATCTTAAGAGCATGAACAATTTCCGCCAACTCCAAATTGCACAGGATAATTCTTCTCGTGAACCTTCAGCTGGCGCGAAACATAACAAATAACTCTCTCTCCCTGCATCAATACACACCCCAAGTCAACGCGCAAAGCGTCGCAATATACTGTATACATCCCAGAACCGGAAGGCAATACTAGAACTGGTGTTGAGGTCAATGTTGTCTTGAGCTTCTGAAAGCTCGCCTCACACTCGTCAGACCATCGGAATGGGGCATTCTTCTGAGTCAATCTGGTCAATGGGGCTGCAATAGAAGAGGACCCCTCCACAAATCAGCGATAATACCCTGCTAGGCCTAAAAAGCTCCTCATCTCTGTAGCTGAAGTAGGACGCGACCAACTCTGAACTGCCTCGATCTTCTGAGGATCAACCTTGATACCCTCACCGGATATCACATGCCCCAGGAATGCTAAGGAATCCAACCAGAACACACACTTGGAGAACTTAGCATATAGCTTCTGTTCTCGCAAAGTCTGGAGCACAACTCTCAAATGCTGCTCGTGCTACCCCAGGCGACGTGAGTAAATCAAAATGTCATCAATGAAGACAATGACAAAGGAATCAATATACGGCCGGAACACCCTATTAATCAAGTCCATGAACGCTGTTGGGGCATTAGTCAATCCAAAGGACATCACCAGGAACTCATAATGGCCATATCTCGTACGAAAAGCAGTCTTCAGAACATCTGAAGCCCAAATCCTCAACTGATGATACCCCGGTCTCAAATCAATCTTAGAAAACACACGATCACCCTGCAACTGGTCAAACAAATCATCAATGCGCGGCAAAGGATACTTGTTTTTAATGGTAACCATGTTCAACTGGCGGTAATCAATACACATCCACATGGACCCATCCTTTTTCTTCATGAATAGAACTGGAGCACCCCACGGGGATACACTCGGTCTGATGAACCCCTTAGGTAACAACTCCTCAAGATGCTCCTTCAACTCCTTCAACTCTTTCAGAGCCATATGGTACGGAGGAATAGATATAGGTTGGGTGTCGGGAGCTAAATCAATGCAGAAATCAATATCACGATCCGAAGGCATGCCTGGAAGGTTCGAAGGAAATACATCAGCAAACTCTCGAACAACTGGCACCGAATCAATCGTCAAAGACTCGGCGGTGGTGTCCCGCACATAAGAGAGGTAGGCAAGACATCCCTTCTCGACCATATGTCGAGCCTTTAGGAATGAAATAACCCGGCTAGCTGCACTACCTGAGGAACCTCTCCACTCTAGCCTAGGCAACTCTGACATGGCTAAAGTAACTGTCTTGGCATGGCAATCTAGCACGACATGATAAGGAGATAGCCAATCCATGCCTAAAATAATCTCGAAATCAACCATGTCGAGCAATAAGAGATCCGCTCGAGTCTCGAACCCACAAAATGAAATCACACAGGACCGACAAATCGGATCTACAACCACAGAATCGCCTACGGGAGTGGACACATAAATAGGAGAACCCAAGGACTCACGAGGGACATCCAGAAAATGAGCATATAAGACCGAAAATAGGAATAAGTGGATCCTGGATAAAATAATATCGATGCCTCTCTACCACATACTGTAATAATACCTGTGATCACGACGTCTGAGGCCACTGCATCTGATCTTGCTGGGATAGCATAGAATCTGGCTGGAGCACCGGAAGACTGAGCCCCGCCATAATGAATAGGAGCTAGCTGACCTCCCCCCGACTGGCCTCCACCTATAGGACGACCCCCACCGACATGTCCCCCACCTCTAGGTGGCTTGATGGTTGGTGCTGGACCCATAGGCTTATAATCCTGCTGCACCGCTTTTCCCCGAAGTGTGGGACAATTCCTCTTCATAGACCTGGATCCCCACACTCATAACAACCTCTGGGTATCATAGCTTGCTGCCCTGAAGAGGAACCCTAAATGGCCAGAGAGCAATGTGTACTCTCTGGCATAGCCAAAAGTAGGGACTGGGGAATCTCGGATAACTGAAATAACCACTTGGTGAACTCTGAATGGCTGGAGGGTGGTAGGAATGCTCTGGCATGGCAGTGAAATGAGCCCTCGCTGGAATACCTCGGGGAGGTGGTGGGGGTGCTGAATATGGAGGCCTGCTGCGCTGACCCCTACTGAATTGACCTCTTCCCCTAACCGGGGCACCTCTGAAATCCCCGGAGAATCTGACTCTCTTGTCATGCTGAACCTGCTCTCTGCCTCTCGATCGATAGCCCTTAATCCGACGAGCTATCTCGACCACCAGTTGATATGGAGTCCCTATCTCCACCTCTCGGGCCATGTTGGCCCTAATACCGGAGTGCAACCCTGCTACAAATATCTGCACCCTCTCCGCATCAGTAGGCAATATCATTAGTGCGTGGAGAGACAACTCTGAGAATCTATCCTCATAATCTGTCACAGACATATGTCTCTGCTCCAGCTGCTCGAACTGATATTGCAGCTCTTCCCTCAGAGGGTGGGATATATCTGTCTAGAAACATCTGAGTGAACTGCTCCCAAGTGATGGGAGGATAATCTGATGGCCTGCTGAGAATATAGGACTGCCACCATCTGCGAGCTCTGCCCTCTAGCTGGAAGGTAGTGAAGTCCACTCCATGGGACTCTAATATCCTCATATTGTGCAGCCTATCCCTGCACCTATCAACAAAATCCTGGGCATCCTCGCCCCGCTCACCCCCGAAGACTGGAGGTGCAATCGAGTCTATCTATCTAATAACTTTTGCGTATCACCGTCCGGAGCTGGCCTGGGCTCAAGTGTTGCTGCTACAGGCTGGACCCCACCCAGGGGTGGTGTACCCGGGGTATGATGTAATGCTGCTGCCTGACCTGCAACCTGGGCAGTAGGAGTCTGGGCCCCCCTCCCGCCTTAGATGTGGAAGAATCTACTGGAAATAAACCGGCCTGGGACATGGTGTCCATAAACCGCATCATACGGACCATGATCTCCTGGAAGCCTGGCACCGTCATAAAGTCCACTGGAGCTGGACCTGCTGGGGAAACCTCACCTTGCTCCTCTGTAGTAGGGTCCTCTAGTGGTGGTATGACTTGAATAGCTCGGGGACGCCCTCGTCCCTACCTCGGGCCGGTGCCTTCCCCTAGCCTCTGCCACGACCTCGAACAACGGGGGTAGCGTCCCCTCCCGGGTCTGGAACATCAGATGCACGTGTCCTCACCATCTGTGAGAGAATAGAAGAATGAGATTTAGTAAGCCATTAATTGCACGATAGAATAAAAATAAAGAGAGGTTTTCCTAACACCCTATAGCCTCCCGAAGATAAGTACAAATGTCTCCATACCGATCCACAAGAGTCTACTAGGTTTGCCCGTGACTTGTGAGACCTACGTGAACCTAGTGCTCTAATACCATGTTGTCACGACCCAAAATACAAACTCAGGTCGTGATGGCGCCCAACACCGGGGTTAGGCAAGCCCACAATTAAATTACTAAGGATTTTTCCCATACTTGATTAAACATCCCAACACGTGCCAAGTTTTAAAGTTCAAAACATTAGTTGAAAAGATAGTAAGCCATTTTTAACCAAAAGCAGCCGTAAAGAGGAGTGAGCCAATATATATATATATATATATACAGACCCGCAAACCAAAATAACCACTACGTGTGTGCAAGGAACTAGTGTCACAAGTCCTACGGGCATACTAATAGAATGTACAAAAGATATAATATACAATCCCACTGTCTGAAAAGAATAGACGAGAAATAAGCAAAAGAAAACTCCATGGTGCTGCCGAGGATCGTCAGGAGAAGCAGCTCACCGTGAAGTCAGGTCCAACTATGATCAGAATCGAGCTCCGGTCTGATAACCAGATGCTTCAACCTCAGAACCTTTACAATTAAGTACAGAAGCATGGCATGAGTACATAAACAAATATGTACCCAGTGAGTATCCTGCCTAACCTCGAAGAAGTAGTGACGAGAGGTCGACTTGACACTCACTAAGGTCCAACCAAATGATTAGCAAGATATAATATCAGTAACAGACATACAAGGATGATAAAAGCAGTAAACATTTAAAATAACCGTAATTCAAATGAATACTGGAAGTAAATATACAATTTCTACTTCATTATTCTTTTCTTTCCTTTAAAAATATATCTGACCACTCAAGATCCATAAAAGAATTCTTAACAATTTAACATGCGCATACATGATAAGGACAACCGGCCTGAGCCATCATAATGATCATATTTGTGCACTGCCGAGAGTCGAACGACCCGAACCATATATATATATATATATATATATATATATATATCTTTCAATATCGTTGTGGCATACGGCCCGCTCCCATGAGAGTAGGGGAAATAACACTCCGCTCGCGAAATGTAAATTGCGAAGCGGTCACATGCACACACAATCCACACATTTATTCTTTATAAATTACTTTTCGTGATCAATTCCTTAAAATTACATAAATTCCATGATCTCAGGGAAACAAGCCGTATGTAACATGGATTCACTAAACACATAGTTCATTTCAAGGAAAACATAAGGCATGGTGTAGGCCTAACTACCCGGACATAACAATAATAGTCGCTACATACGGACTCTCATCACTTTGCGCGTACGTAGATCCCACAAACATTAGCACGTAGTCATTTAAAGCACCTAGGGGGACAATTCCCACTTACCAGGTTATAAAGGAGACTCACCTCGTGTCGAATCTACTCCCCAGACCAAGAATGCGCCTGAAACTCCGAACTCTACACCCGAGGACTTGAAACTAGCCAAATGTTATACAAATTCATCAATTTATGCTCAAAGTATGGAAATCCTCCTACTACTAAGTCAAATTCATCATTCTTGAAGAAATCCTAAAATCCAACCTCGGGCCCGCATGCTCGGATTCCAAAAATTTTCGAAGGAAACACTCACCCATAGCCTAAGGAACATTAATATACGATTTTTGTATGATTTCGTAGCCAATTCAAGGATAATTTTTCTAAATTCTCGAAGGCCCTAGGTAACTATCCAAATTCCTAATTTTTCACTAATTAAGTAGTTAAATTCTACTAAGAATGCATGCATTGACTAACTTTAGGATAGAATCTACTTACCTCACAGTGGTTGGGTCGTGGAACCCTTTTTTCTAAGCTCTCAAGTGTTCTAATGGAGGAAGAAAATGAAGAAAAATGAAGGATCCCGTATTTAAGAAACAGACTGCCTAACAGTGGTTTCCGCACCTGCGGCTCAAGGACCGCACATGCAGTCTCGCACCTGCGAGCAAAGGCTCGCACCTGGAAAAATGGACGAGGAAGCCTGGGCCCGTACCTGCGGAGAGAAGACCGCACCCACGCCTCCGCTCCTGCGGAAGTTTTTCCGCACCTGCGCCCGCTGCGGGTCGCACCTGCGAATGGGCAACCGCTCTTGTGGTCACACCAGAACAGATGCACCAACCGCTATTCCAGGTGGTTTTTGGCCTTGTATGGTGTCTAGGAGGCACCTGGGCCAACCCGAGCCCTCGTCTGAATATACCAACAAGTCCCAAATCATAATACAGACTCACTCGAGCCTTCGAAACACCCAAAACAATGCTAAAACTCAAATCACTCCTCAAAACCCCTAGAACCAAACTTAGGAACTTTAAGTTTTATTGACTTCGCTAACAACGCGCCGAACCGACCTATACTACTCGGAATGACACCAAATTTTGCAGGCAAGTTATAAATGACATAACGAAACTATTCCCGGTCTCGGAATTCCGTTCGGACTTCGATAACTCAAAAACACGTCCTAAACCACAATAGGAACCCAAGGAACTCTTATTTCAATATTGGGCGCCGAAACGCTCCCGGGTCATTCAAAACCCATTCCGCACATACGCCCAAGTCTGAAATCATCATACGAAGCTACCGAAATCATCGAAATTCGATTCCGAGGTCGTTTACCCAAAATGTTGACCGAAGTCAAACTTGGCCTTAAAGGCCAACCTTAAGGAACCAAATATTCTTGTAGCTCTCTAAACACTTCCGAATCCTTGACCACCCGCCCCCGCAAGTCAAAAATCACAATAAGCCACTATGGAAAGTTTCATTTAGGGGAACGGGGTCCGATAATGCAAACGACCGATCGGGTCGTTACACTTTCATTAATGCAATAAAATTTTCTTTGATTCTCAATTCTCATTTATGTTCTTCGAATTGCTCTTGACATTGATTTTCCTTTACGACACTGACAATCTCGTCTAGCATACGGAGGGGACCACAATTGACGGACAGTAACTGCACTGACATTAGTTGCTTAGCGTTATGTCGCCTTTCCAAGGAGTATCAGGAAGGCGTCGCGTAACTGAATACATACACGTACAACTGCACTGCCCTGATTTAGGTATTTTTTTGCTGTTGTATTCATGAATACATCAGTGCGAATACATGTGCGTACACCTGGACTGCCTACTTTAGGTGCTTTTTGCTGTTGTATTCATGAATACATGGCACGAATACATGTGAATACATACTCGTACAGCTGGACTACCCTGATTTTTTGGTGCTTTTTGTTGTTGTATTCATGAATACAACATCGTGAATACAGCGGATACACTACCGTAACAAGTGAATAGTAGCTATAGGAAGTTAATAGCCACTAAACAATAGTGGTTTCTGAAAATTCCTCTAAAATTTATTGGACCATTCAAAATTTTTTAAGTTCAAACTTAATATATAAAAAAATTTGTTAGAAAGTATAATAAATATTTATAAATTATATACATTTATCGGATTGATTAGATTTTGGTTTGACATTTTTTAGTTAACACAAGCAAACCAACTATGATCAGATAACTTAATATTAAACTAGTTCAAATAAAACTATTAATTGGATTTTTGTTCAGAATGACGCGTTATTAATTTGGTGCGGCTACTTTTACCACCCTAAGTCTATATCCCTTATTAGTTGTTTATTTTATTTTTTCCTGTTGGTAGTGGTTCAGGTAAGGGATCCTGTCCACCGTAATTGTCTTCGTAAAATCTCCATCTAATCTGTTCCAAAATATTATTTTTTTCAAAATTGTCCAAGCAGTACTCAGTTAGGAAATCAAAACCTCAAATTTCAGACTCAGTCTAGCATTGATCCAATCCAGCTTTTTCAAGGGACAAGTTTTCACTAAATACAATTGCTCTGCCATATTTATTCAGCTCATTTTGAGTAACGTCAAACTTTTGTGCAAGCTCTTTTTTTTTTCCTCTCTCACCTTCTCACGAGATGCTTTTGTCAGCCACTGCAACCTTCTTTTTCCTTTTCACGTGTACTTCTCTTCTGGCTCATTTTCATCTTTGTTAGAAAAATAGCCTCTTGCGCCTAGTATACATATACATATATCACGACCCGTTTTGCCCGTCGAAGGATATCGTGACGGCACCTAGTCTCTACAACTAGGTAAGCCTAAAATTTACGGAAAATAATAGAATCAATAAAATAAAGACAGAAAAGAACTCAAGAAGATATAACATAACTGCTCAGCATATACACTTTTACTTCCCAATACCCGGAATGACACGATAGTCATAAGCTCTGTACTAAATGTAGCTCTATACAATAAAATAGTGGAAAATACATAAGTCCTCTATGCCTATACTAGAATAGAAGGGGACTCGTGGGATTCTGCGGACGCGGCAGAATTACCTCGCGGTCTCCTGGCAGCTGCTAGAACGACTCCTAGCCACGATACTGGGTGCTGGTACCTGGATCTGCACATGGGGAAAACATGCGCAGGAAAGGGCGTGAGTACTACACATTCGGTACTCCGTAAGTGCCAAGCCTAACCCCAGTCAAGTAGTGACGAGGTCAGGTTGAAGCTCTATTGAGTTTTAAAACAAGTCAATATAAATAATAAACAGTGAAACATAGATGAGCAATGATAAATAGGATTAACGGAAACTAGGAGAGTTTATAACAAACAGAGAGCCCTCGGCTCAGCACAACATATGTTTCAACAGTAAATGTTTGAATGCAGTACAAGGGGAAAGCTCCCGGATCTCAGTACGTAGTCCCAATTTAAATATGCTATACAAAGCTCGCGGATCTCTGTCCGTAGTACCAATTTAAATATGAATTCCAGTACAGGGGGAAAGCTCCCGGATCTCGGTCAGTAGTCCAAATTTAAATATGAAATGCAGTACAAGAGGAAAGCTCCGGGATCTCGGTCCGTAGTCCCAATTTAATATGCAAATCAGAAGTATGTCAAATACGGCTTAATTAAACAGTCCAGGAAAACAACAGGCAAGAATAGGGTACAGCTACCTAAGCATGGTGCGACTAGTAGCAATTAAGAGGAAATCAAGTAACAACATGTAGGCATGCTCACTCTTAAGCTATCTACTCAGTTAAGACAGGAAACAGTAATATATGAATGAAAATGAGCGATTTCATGGAAGTAAAAATAAGATTTTAGCAACAATGAACCGTTTACGCACTCGTCACCTCACGTACACGGCGTCCACGTAACAAAATTAGTATAAAAATTCCTAAGGAGAAGTCCCCAACACAGAGTTAGGCAAGCCACTTACCTTGACTGCGCTAATCAACTAAATACCACGCTCTTGCCATGAGTATCCAACTCTGGGTGGCCCAAATCTAGTAAATTCGATTACATAATGTAAATAACACTTTAAGGAATCAAAGTAGCTAATTAATTCGAAACTAATAAGCGAAATTAGAAAATTCGCCGAAAAAGTCCCCCGGGCCCACGTCTCGAAATCAGGTAAAAATCACATTTTCCGAACCCCCATTCACCCACGAGTCTAACCATATAAGAATCTCTCAAATCGGAGGTCAAACACCCAAGCAAAACTCAACAATTTGGTCTTTGAAGTTCATCCAATTTTTTCCCATTTTCTACCCACAAATTTCGAAATTAAAGGTTGAATTTAAGATTGGAATCATGGAATTTGATATAAAATGGATGGAAATCACTTACCCAAATTATCCAGGTGCAAAATTCTTCAAAAATCGCCCTTCCCGAGCTCCAAAATTCGAAAATGGTGAAAATAGGCTTAAACCCTCGAAATGGATTTAATATTCTGCCCAGGCCTAAGTTTGGAAGTGCGATCGCTGACTTAAGGATGCGATTGCACAGGGTAAACCTCACCTCCTCAAAGTGGACACTGTGCGGTTGCACAGTAGTAGCTGCGATCGCGGACAATACTGGGCTGGCCCCTATGCGTCCGCATCTAGGCCCACGCGAAGGCACAGAGTAAGGCTCCCCCTGCCCGTCCCACTGACCTTATGCGGTCGCGTCTCCCCTGCTGCGATCGCACTGACCAAAATGACTGGGCCTAAATTTGTTCTATGCGATCGCGGCCCACAACACGCGATTGCACTGAGTAATTACCTGCTACTCTAAAAACCAGCAAAATAGTTGAAGACTAAACCAAAAATATACCCGTTGAACACCCGAAACACACCCGAGGCCTCCGAGACCTCAACCAAAACAACCAACCAACTCTAATACCCCATTCAAACTTGTTCGAGCCTTAAAAACACATCTCATATCACCAAAATCATCAAATATGCATAGATTCAAGCTTAAGAACTTAGGATGACCTCAAATTTTGGGTGATGCCGAAACACCTCTAAACTCATCCGAATGACCTCAAATTTTGCACACTGGTCATAAATGACATTACGGACCTGCTGTTGCCTTCGTAATTCCATTCCTAGTCCGATATCAAAATCTCACCTATCGGCTTAAATCGCCGAAATTCCAACTTTCGCCAATTCAAGCCTAAATCCACAATCGACCTCGAAAACACATTCTGAACATGCTCCTAACCCCGAAATTACCCAACGGAGCTAACGGAGTCGACATAATTCCATTCCAGATCCGCCTACACACAGCTCTAGCTACGGCCAGATTTGTAAAGCTAAATTCCACATTTATGGACTATGTGTCCAAAATCACTCCGGATTTCATTACTCAACGCTCCGACAAGTTCCAATAACATAAATAGACATGGTAGAAGCAATTTTTAGGGGATCGGGGTGCTAACTCTCAAAACGACCGACCGGGTTGTTACATCCTCCCCCTCTTAAGAAAATTGTTCGTCCTCCAACGAGCATAGAAACATACCTAAAGCTGTGAAAAGATGAGGGTACTGACTCCGCATATCTTGCTTGGTCTCCCAAGTCGCCTCCTCGTCTGGCTGGCCCCTCCACTGAACCTTTACTGACGCAATATCCTTTGACCTGAGCTTCCTGACCTGCCTATCCAATATAGCTACTGGCTCCTCAACATATAAAATATCCTTGTCCAACTGAACTAAACTAAAATCTAAAACATGAGTCAGGTCACCGTGATAGTTCTGGATCATGGAGACGTGGAACACCGGATGAACCCCTGCTAGGCTGGGGGGCAGGGCTAGCTCATTAACAACCTCTCCAACACGTCGCAACACCTCAAAAGGGCCAATAAATCTCGGACTCAGCTTGCCTTTCTCATGAAGCCCTTCATAGGCGATACCCGAAGCAAAACCCGATCAGCAGCCATAAATGCCAAGTCACGAACCTTCCAGTCCGCATAGCTCTTCTGCCTGGGCTGAGCTGTGCGAAGTCTCTCCTGAATCACCTTCATCTTGTCCAGGGCATCCTGAACCAAGTCTATACCCAACAATTGGGCCTCACCCGGCTCAAACCATCCCACGGGAGACCTGCACCGCCTACCATACAAAGCCTCATATGGCGCCATCTGAATGTTGGACTGGTAGCTGTTGTTATATGCAAACTCTGCAAGAGACAAGTATCGATCCTATGACCCTCCAAAATCTATCACACAGGCACAGAGCATATCCTCGAGAATCTGAATCGTGTGCGCGGACTACCTGTCCGTCTGAGGGTGAAAAGTTGTGCTCAACTCTACCCTGGTGCCTAACTCCTGCTGAACAGCTCTCCAGAACCGTGAAGTGAACTGTGTACCTCTGTCTGAAATGATAGATACTAGAATACCTTGGAGGCGAACAATCTCTCTGATATAAATCTCAGCCAACCTGTCCGATGAATATGTAGTCAGTACTGGAATGAAATGGGCTGATTTGGTCAGCCGATCAACAATCACCCAAATAGAATCATGCTTCCTCAAAGTCTGAGAAAGTCCAACCACAAAGTCCATGGTGATCCGCTCCCACTTCCACTGTGGAATCTCAATCCGCTGAAGTAACCCTCCCGATCTTTGATGCTCACATTTGACTTGCTGACAGTTGAGACACTTGGCTACAAACTCCGCTATATCCTTCTTCCTCATTCGCCACCAATAGTGATGTCTCAGATCCTGGTACATCTTCGCGGTACCAAGATGGATGGAATATCGCGAACTATGGGCCTCCTCAAGAATCAACTCCCGAAGCCCATCCACATTGGGCACATAGATCCGACCCTGCATCCTCATCACACTATCATCTCCTATAGTCACATCCCTAGCATCACACCGCCGGACTCTATCCTGAAGTACCAAAAGGTGGGGATCATCATACTGGCGCTCTCTGATACAGTCATAAAGGGAAGATTGAGCAACCAGACAAGCTAATACCCCGCAAAGCTCAGAAAGATCCAATATCACAAACTGACTGGCTAAGGACTGAACATCTAAGGCTAGAGGCCTCTCAGTTGCATGAAGGTATGCCAAACTCCCCAAACTCTCCGCCCAGCGACTCAAGGCGTCGACCACCACATTGTCCTTCCCCGGGTGGTATAATATAGTGATATCATAGTCCTTAAGCAACTCCAACCACCTATGCTGGCGCAAATTTAGATCCTTCTTCCGGAATATGTGCTGCAAACTCCGGTGATCCGTGAATATCTCATAAGGAACACCATATAAATAATGACGTCATATCTTCAGGGCATGAACAATCACTGCCAACTCGAGATCATGAAAAAGGTAGTTTTTCTCATGAACCTTCAACTGTCTGGACACGTAGGCAATCACCCTACCGTCCTGCATCAACACCGCTCCCAGGACAATCCTCGAAGCATCATAATAGACTGTATAGGACCCGGAACCGGTATGCAAAACCAACATAGGAGCTGTAGTCAAGGCTGTCTTGAGCTTCTGAAATCTCTCCTCACACTCCTCAGTCTATATAAAAGGTGCACCTTTCTGGGTCAGTCTGGTCATAGGCGCTGAAATGGATGAAAATCCCTCCAGAAAATGGCGATAATACCCAGCCAAACCGAGGAAACTACGGATCTCAGTAGCTGAGGACGGTCTAATCCAACTCTGTACCACCTCCACCTTCTTCGAATCTACCTTGATCCCATCCGAAGACACCACATGGCCTAGGAATGTCACAGAATCAAGACAAAATTCACACTTAGAAAACTTGGCATACAACGTCTTGTCTCTCAATGTCTCAAGCACGATCCTCAAGTGCTGCTCATGGTCCTCCTGGGACCGATAATATACTAGAATGTCATCAATGAACACAATGATGAAAGTATCAAGGTAAGGCCAAAATATGCTATGCATCAGATGCATGAAGGATGTTGGGGCATTGGTCAGTCCAAATGACATAACAAGGAACTCATAGTGGCCATATCTGGTCGTGAAGGAAGTCTTCGGGATAACCGGTTCCCGAATCTTCAACTGATGGTAACCTGAACATAGATCAATCTTGGAGAACACCCTAGCACCATGTAACTAGTCAAATAAATCATTAATGAGAGGCAATGGGTACCTGTTCTTCACTGTCACCTTATTCAACTGCCGGTATTCAATACACATAAGCATCGAGCCATCCTATTTCTTCACAAATAACACCGGAGCACCCCAAGGTGATACACTGGGCCTGATGAATCCCTTTTCAAGAAACTCATGTAACTGCTCCTTCAACTCCTTCAACTCAGGAGGAGCCATGCGATAGGGAGGAATGGAAATTGGCTGAGTGCCCGAAAACAAGTCAATGCCAAAATCAATGTCTCTATCGGCGGCATACCCGGAAGATCGGATGGAAATACATCAGAATAGTCCCTGACAACTGAAACTGACTCAACTGTAGGGGTATCAACACTAACATCTCTCACATAAGCCAAATATGCATCACACCCTTTTCGACCATCCGCTGAGCCTTAAGGAAAGAAATGACTCAGCGAGGAGTATACTCTAAGGAACCTCTCCAATCTAACCACGGAAATCCTGGTATAGCCAGTGTCACGGTCTTGGCGTGACAATCGAGAATAGCATAGTAGGGAGACAGATAGTCCATACCCAATATACCATTGAAATCTACCATACTGAGTAGTAGTAAATCAACCCTGGTCTCAAAACCACTGATAGTAATCAAACATGACCGATATACGCGGTCCACAACAAGAGAATCTCCCACCGGAGTAGAAACATAAATAGGGGAACTCAAAGAATCCCGAGATATCCCCATATGTGAAGAAAAATAAGAAGACACATATGCATAGGTAGAACCTGGGTCAAATAATACCGATGCATCCCTATGACAAACGGGAACAATACCTGTGATGACTGAATCTAAAGCAATGGCCTCGGATCGGGCCGGAAGAGCATAGTACCTGGCCTGGCCTCCCCCTCTAGGGCGACCTCGACCTCCCCTACCTCCACCTCCAACTGCCTGAGGTGGTGGGGTAGCAACTGGGGCTGGAAGAATAACTGGAGGATCTGGTGGAAGACATGTAGCCTGATAAGTCTTAGGTGGTGCACCCTGATAAGTCAGAGGTGGTGCACCCCTCCTCGCTCTGGGGAAACCTCTGATCATATGACAAGGGTCACCACACTCAAAGAAACCCCTCGGAGGACGTGGCGGCCACTACTGACTCTGATCTGGCCTGCTGGACTGGCTAGTGATAGCACCTCGAACAGGAGGCGCCTGAGATACTGGTGGTGCATAATAAGGCTCCTGAGGTCTAAGAGGAGCTGGAATACCACTGGCTGCTGGGAGAGCTGAATGAACGGGGTGACTCACAAAACCCCTACCATATCGTGTTGCTGGTGCACGGGCTCCTGAAAAATAACCAGTCTCTCGAGACCTCTTGGCCTCTCTCTCCTCCCTGTCCTAGGCTAACATAGTCTCAATCCTCCGGGTAATACTCGCGGCCTGCTGGTAAGTAATATTGGTGTCCACCTCTCTGGCCATGCTTGTCCGAATACTGGGGTGGAGTCCCTCAATAAAGTGTCGAACCCTCTTTCTGACAGTTACAACCAAAGCTGGTGCATGGCGAGCCAAATCGCTAAAAGGGATTGCATACTCTGATACAGTCATGGCACACTGGCGTAGCTGCTCAAAATCCGCACGCCAAGCATCATTAAAGCTCTGAGGGACAAACTCAAGTAAGACCATCTCGGAAAACTGAGCCCAAGTAAGTGAAGCTGCCTTGTCCGGGCTACTAATCTCAAAAGCACGCCACCACTGCTAAGCTGCTCCCTTCAGCTGAAAAACAGTGAAAGAAACCCCACTTGTCTCCACAATACCATAGTTCGGAGAATGCGATAACAACCCTCAAGAAAACCCAGGGCGTCATCCAAATCTAGTCCGCTGAACTCAGGTGGGTGGTACTTCTTGTACCTCTCAAGTCGGAGCTGCTCTACCTCAGGAATAACTATCCTAGTCTTATGCTGGGCTGAGCTGCTGGGGTCATAGGAATATACTCTGGAACCTACCCAATATGAACCCTCAGCTCAGGAGTACGGGCTGCGCGAGTCTATGTCCCTCCGCCGGCCTGGGATGTAGCTGGAGCTATCGGGAGTAGACCCGCCTGAGACAGAGTACTGAAGGCACTCAAGAACTGAGCCAATGTCTCCTGGACGTCTGGAGTAATAGTAGTGACCTCCTGTGCCTCTCCAACTGTAGCTGCCGGGGGCTCCTCTGCCTCTGCTCTAGCCGGTGCTGGGGCTGCACCGCGTGCTCGTCCTCTGCCCCGGCCCCTGCCTCTGGTGGCTCTGACTTGGGGCTTGGGTGCCTGGTCATCAGTACGTCCAGTACGGGTACGAACCATCTGCAAGCAAGAATAGAATAGAGTTTAAGAATTTGATGACAGTAACTTGCACGATAAGAAATTCCAAAGAATTTGATTGTTCTAACAGTTACATAGCCTCTCAAAGATAGACATGAACGTCTCCGCACCGATTTGCAAGACTCTAATAAACCGGCTTGCGACTTGTGACTCCTATGAACCTAGAACCTCTGATACCAACTTGTCACGACCCGTTTTTCCCTCCGAAGGGTATCGTGACGGCACCTAGTCTCTACAACTAGGTAAGCCTAAAATTTGCGGAAAATAATAGAATCAATAAAGACAGAAAAGAACTCAAGAAGATATAACATAACTGCTTAGCATGTACACTTTCACTTCCCAAAACCCGGAATGTCACGATAGTCACAAGCTTTGTACTAAATGTAGCGCTATACAACGAAATAGTGAAAAATACATAAGTCCTCTATTCCTATACTAGAATAGAAGGGGACTCATGGGATTCTGCGGACGCAGCAGAATTACCTCGCACTCTCCTGGCAGCTGCTAGAATGACTCCTAACCACGATACTGGGTGCTGGTACCTGGATCTGCACACGGGGAAAACATGCGCAGGAAAGGGCGTGAGTACTCTACATTCGGTACTCCGTAAGTGCCAAGCCTAACCCAGTCAAGTAGTGACGAGTTCATGTTGAGGCTCTACTGAGTTTTAAAACAAGTAAATATAAAAAATAAACAGTGAAACATAGATGAGCAATGATAAACAGGATTAACGGAAACTAGTAGTATAACAAACAGAGAGCCCTCGGCTCAGCACAACATATATCTCAACAGTAAATGGTTTAATGCAGTACAAGGGGAAAGCTCCCGCATCTCAGTCCATAGTCCCAATTTAAATATGTTATGCAGTACAGGGGGAGACGAAGTGAGAATTGAAATTGATGAAAATATGGTTCAAGCTAATGACGAAGTGAGAATTAAAATTGATGAAAATATGGAGGATACTCAAGAATATGTGAACCCGTCTAGATAATACATTGTTGTTATATCGGAACCGGTACTGCCAAATGCTAAGGCACCAATGACAAAGCCTCCTCCTCCATACTCTCAAAGGCATGCCAAGAAAAATGGCGAGAACCAATTCAAAAAGTTCATTGACATGATGAAGAGCTTATCTATTAATGTGCCATTGGTGCTTTGGGGAGAATGCCCGGATATGAAACGTTCATGAAGGATTTAGTAACAAAGAAAAGGTCGATGAATAGTGAGACTATAAAGATGACACATCAAGTGAGTGCAATTGTGCACTCAATGGCTATGAAATTAGAAGATCCCGATGCTTTCACAATCCCTTGCACCATTGGAAGCGCTGACTTTGGAAAAGCTCTTTGTGATCTAGGGGCGAGTATCCACTTAATGCCCTACTTGGTTTTCAAAACGTTGGGGATAAGGCTACAAATGGCAAATCGTACTATGAAGAGACTATTGGGTATTATTGATGATGTCTTGGTTCGTGTTGATAAGTTCATCCTCATGGCGGACTTTGTGATTCTTGATTATGAAGTGGATTATGAGGTGCCTATTATTCTATGCAGACCTTTCCTTGCTACGGGGAAGTCTCTTGTTGATGTGGAAGCCGGTGAGCTCGCCTTCTAGGTGGGTGATGAAAAGGTGGTTTTCCATGTGTGAAAATCTATGAGGCAATCGAATAGCACTGAGGTATGTTCGTTTGTGGACTTAGTGACCGATGTTATTGTTGATGATGCTAGTGCCATGATGAATGTTGATGATACTTTGGAGGCCGTATTGCTTAATCACGATGATGATGAGAAGGATGACTATGTGGAATGTGTGAATGCTTTTCAAGGAATGGGGTCGTATACTTATGAACCCCAAAAATTATCCTTAGATCTTGAAAACTGGAAGACTCCTCCAACAAATACCTCAATCAAGGAGCCTCCCACTTTGGAGTTAAAGCCATTGCCTCCAAATCTCAGGTATGAATTCATCAGCCCGTGTTTACTTTACTGGTTATTCTTTCCTCTTGTTTGACTAACATGCAGGTAGACTCTACTTTGGCGGTGCTACAAAAGAGGAAGAAAGCTATCAGATAGACATTGGCGGATATTTGGGGTATAAGCCCCGCCTTTTGCATGCACAAGATTGTTTTTGAGGAGGATGCCAAACCCTTCATCGAACATAAAAAAAGATTAAATGAAGGAATGCAAGAGGTGGTCAAGAAGACATAATAAAGTGGTTGGATCCCTCTGGTGCAATGTGTCCCAAAGAAAGGGGGCATGACTGTTGTCGCTAATGACAAGAATGAGTTGATCCCTACAAGAACAGGGACCGGGTGGAGAGTGTGTATAGACTGTTGCAAGCTCAATAAAGTCACAAGGAAAGATAATTTCCCACTTCCATTCCTTGATCAAATGCTTGATAGGTTGGTCGGTCGTGCTTTCTATTATTTCCTTAATGGATATTCCGGCTACAATCAAATTATTATTGCTCCGGAGGACCAAGAGAAGACTACTTTCACATGACCATATGGTACTTTCCCATTCTTTCAGATGCTATTTGGGTTATGCAATACACCGACGACTTTTCAATGGTGTATGATGGCTATCTTCACCGACATGGTGGAGTATTTTCTTGAGGTATTTATGGATGACTTTTTCGTGGTCGGGAATTCCTTTGATGATTGGTTGAAAATTTTAGATAAGGTTTTGGCAAGATGTGAGGAGAAAAACTTGGTATTGAATTAGGAGAGATGTCACTTAATGGTCGAGGAAGGCATTGTCCTTAGCCATAAAATTTCAAAGCATGGTATTGAGGTCGACAAGGCCAAAATAAAGGTGATTTCTAAACTCCCACCCCTACATCCGTGAAGGGAGTGAGGAGCTTATTGGGTCATGCGAGATTCTATCATTGTTTCATCAAGGATTTTTCCAAAGTGGTGAACCCCTTGTGTAAGATATTGGAGAGGGATGCCAAATTACATTTGTATGAGAATTGCATGAAGGCATTCAAATTTCTCAAGTTCAAATTGACTACTACTCCTATTATCACCGCACCGGATTGGAGCTTGCCTTTTGACCTCACGTGTGACACAAGTGATGTGGTAGATGGAGCGATTTTGGGGAAAGTATAAACAAAATCTTCCATATGGTTTACTCTGCTAGTAATACTATGAACGATGCACAAGTCAATTACACAATGAACGAAAAAGAGCTACTTGCTATTGTATTTTCTATGGAGAATTTCCGCCCGTACTTGATGGGTACAAAGGTGATTATCCACACCGATCATGCGGCGCTGATGCGAGGCTAAAATGCATAGTTTAATATGTAATATACCTTACATTTGAGGTGCATTAACGATAAAAATACACTTGTTATGTGCTTAATCGAGTTTATTTTATGTGTAGGTGAATTGGAGATGGAAACAGAGTTAAAGGGATGCAAATATGTCGAAAAATACGCGAAAGGAGACACCCGAGCGTTTGCCCCCTAAAGCCTGACCCTACCTGGTGTTAGGGGGGCATTTACCCCATAAGGCCACGCAGCCCCTGGCGTTAGGGGGGCGTTAGGGCCCAAACGCCAGGCCTTCCTGGCCTTAGGGGTGCGTTAGAGCCCAAACACCCGGGGTCCCAAGTTCGGCAAAATCCGAGTTTTGACGAGTTTAAGTGTTTCCCGGTTGAAATAGAAGTCTCCTACACGGTTAGGCTTCACCCTAAACATATAAATAGACACCAAACAACACAACTTAGGAGATTCGAAGAAGACGGATGGATTTCGAAGGATTCAACACGAAAACACCATAGAAGTGACAAACATTGATTTCTACATCTAGTATTCATTACTTTGTATTTCAATTATGCAATTTATTTTAGTTTTGATTATCAATGAAATGAGTAGCTAAATTCTTTAGTCTAGGGTTTTGGTAGAACCCGTTGGGGATGAATTCATTGTGATATTAATATATTTTGGTTGATTAATCTCTTTTTGTTCAACTACGTTCTTATTATAGTTGATTGAAAGGGCCCTTGATTAACTATTCCTATTTATTATGTATCTACTTGAGAGAGAGTGCATATTTAGGTAGTTGCTTGAACAACACCACTCCCGGAGTATAGACGAAAGTCATAACCGAGGGTTTAGAGGTTAGATTAGAGATAACGATACCTCGGGTGCAATCTAAAGTGAACTGTATTGCGATCTAGCTAGCGTAACTTGAGAGAGTGCGTTTAGTAAATTATCATAATTACTTGAGAGAGATTTATGATAGTTAGAGCGTTCATGATTGACAGAGATAGCCAATTAAACTATAAGACATATCCAAGGAAGAATTCACCAACGGGGGAAACCATAACCGTAGACCCTTTATTATCATTGTTTACATTATGTTGTGAGTTAATTGCTAATTTATTATTTTGTTATTAGAGTTAGTAAACATCACCAATTGATATTCAAAAGTCTTAAGAAAAGTGATTAAGTAACAGTTTAGTATTTTATAGACTCAATTGATACGTAAATTCCCTGTGGGATGAACTTCGGGCGTAATATCCCGGATTATATTTGAAATGCCCGCTTAGTCTTCTACAAGACATAGTTGAGCGTGATCAAATTTTGGCTCCGTTTCCGGGGAATTAAAGGGATTATCAATTGAGTTAGAAGAAATACAAAATTCTGAAATATAATCAATTTTCTTCAAAATTTCGATTTTACATTGAAATTTAACGTTTGCTAACGTGTTGCAGGTGCATTCCTAGAAACTCATCGAGGACTGGTGAAGTAATAGAAGTCTTATTAGACCCTGAGAAAGTTTTCAGGGCCATAAACTGGACCAACCGAAAAAGCAAACATCAATCACAAATTGAACAAATTGAAACTGACATGGAAGATCCACACAACCGGAACAATCATGGGGATGACGTAGTGGACCCAGTAGCTCAAATAGGGGCA
>ML307163.1:0-25968 GCA_005239505.1 Nicotiana paniculata | reverse complement strand
AGAAAAAGAAATAAATGAACAATTGTGTTGTGTTGAAAGAAAAATATATGTGGTGACTCTTAACGTAATTGTGCCTAAAGAAATGTGGGGTAATAACATCGTTGTGAAGGTGGAATTTGGATATATTGAGTTTAAGGTTGAACGGTAAAGTTATGTATTAAAGTGCTTAGGGAGGTGTAGTTACTCTTATATCCAAATGTATCCTACTCGTCCCGCAGCCTACATTACAACCAAATTAAAGTCCTACTTGATCCTAGACTGAATGCGCTCGATTAGTAGAGTATTACACTATGGGCAAGCATATGGTACGTCTTGTGTGGCACATGAATGTTTTGTTTCTGAGAGCGAGTGAATTCTTTCGATTTTGAGTTCCTAAGTGTTCTTAAATTTTACTGTGTGAGGAAGTAGCTCTTTGATTTGGTGAGGGCACATGATTCTTGACGGAAAGGTAAGGTTGTTGACCTCTAAGTTAGAGTAGTTAGTGAATTGTGAATAAAGCATGGTATTTCTGAGTCGATTATTGAGGCGAGGATGTCACACGTTTGTGCTTGAAATGTTTTAAATATTCTTGGTATAACGTGTTAAGAGAGTTGCTTAATAAGTTGTGTACATGAGTGCAGTTTGATTGCTCGAGGAAGAGAAAAGATTTAATTGTGGGGTCTTGATGCGAGGCTAAAATGCATAGTTTAATATGTAATATACCATACATTTGAGGTTAATTAATGATAAAAATACACTTGTTATGTTATTAATAGAGTTTATTTTATGTGTAGGTGAATTGGATATGGAAACGGAGCTAAAGGGATGCAAATACGTCGAAAATACGCGAAAGGAGACACCCGGGCGATACCCTGGCGTTTGCCCCCTAAATCCTGACCCTACCTGGCATTATGGGGCGTTTACCCCATAAGGCCAGGCAGCCCCTGGCGTTAGGGGGGAGTTAGGGCCCAAACGCCATGCCTGCCTTGGCCTTAGGGGTGCGTTAGAGCCCAAACGCCCGGGGTCCCAAGTTCGGCCAAATCCGAATTTTGACGAGTTTAAGTGTTTCCCGGTTGAAATAGAAGTCTCCTACACGGTTAGGCTTCGCCCTAAACATATAAATAGACACCAAACAACACAACTTAGGGGAGCCGAAGAAGACGGAAGGATTTCGAAGGATTCAACAAGAAAATACCATAGAAGTGACAAACATTGATTTCTACATCTAGTATTCTTTACTTTGTATTTCAATTGCAATTTATTTTAGTGTTGATTTTCAATGACATGAGTAGCTAAATTCTTTAGTCTAGGGTTTTGGTAGAACTCGTTGGGGATGAATTCATTGTGATATTAATATATTTTGGTTGATTAATCTCTTTTTGTTCAACTACGTTCTTATTATAGTTGATTGAAAGGGCCCTTGATTAACTATTCCTATTTATTATGTATCTACTTGAGAGAGAGTGAATATTTAGGTAGTTGCTTTAACAACACCACTCCCGGAGTATGGATGTGTTTTTCTCTGTTATCGAGGTCTGAACAGAATTCTGAGACAGGGAATAGTGCCTTTATGTCATTTATGACTTGCCTGCAAAATTTGGCGTAATTCCGAGTAGTATACGTCGGTTCAGCGCGTTGTTAGCGAAGTCTAGAAAACTTAAAGTTCCTAAGTTTAGTTCTTGGGGTTTTGAGGTATGATTTTGAGTTTTAGTGTTGTTTTGGGTGTTCCGAAGGCTCGAGCGAGTCCGTATTATGATTTGGGACTTGTTCATATATTTGGACGAGGTCTCGGGTGGGCCCAGGGGCATCCCAGGCACCCAACGGGGATAAAAACCAACTAAATTAGTTGCTGGTGCACCTGATCTGGTGTGACCGCAGGTGAGGTTTCCCAGTCGCAGGTGTAGGGCCGCTCCTGCCGTCCCAAGCATCGCAGGTGCGACCCCTAGGTGAGGTCCCCCTTCCTCGCAGGTGCGAACAAAAGTTCGCAGGAGCGGAACCGCTGGTGCAGTCAACCCTCCGCGGGTGCGAACCTAGCCCTTCCCGTGCAGTTCTGTAGGTGTGAGCCCCAGCTCGAAGGCATGAAACCGTTGGTGCGGTCCCCGAGATGTAGGTGCGGAATACCTGTAGGCTAGGCAGTATATTAATCTTTGAAACTCGGGATTTCACCCCCATGCATTCATTTTACTCCAGCATTAGAGTCTTGTGAGCTTGGGGAAAGAGGTTCCACGACCTAACTACTAAAGAGGTAAGTAAATTCCACTCTAACACTAGTTTCAAACATGAATTACTAGTTAAACTCTCTACTAAATCATTGAAAAATCAAGAATTGGGTAGTAATTTAGGGTTCTTGAGAAATTGGTGAATTACCCATTTATTGCTATAAATTCGAGTAGAAATCATATATTAACGATCCTTAGGCTTCGGGTGAGCGATTCCTTCGAGAATTTTCGGAAATTGAACGTGCGGGCCCGGGGTTGGATTTTTGGGAATTCTTCAAGAATGTTGAATTAATTAATACATAGGATAATTACCCTACTTTGAGTATGCGTTGATATCATTGTACCATATTTTTCTAGTTGCGAGTCCTCGGGTGTAGAGTTCGGAGTTCGGGCGCATCCTTGGTTCGAGGGGTAGATTTGACACAAAGTGAGTCTCCTTTCTAACCTTGTAAAATGGAATTGTCCCCTTAGGTGTTATATGTGATGTGTGTAGTTATTTTGGGGGCTACATGCGTAATAAGTGATGAGAGTCCGTACGTAGCGACTATCATGCTATGTCGGGTAGTTTTAGGTCTCACAAGCATGTCTCTATGTGCCTTATATGTATCTTGGGTGTTCTTTGAGCTGCCTATTGCTTTTGAATTGATATGGAAATGTGGAAAGTTGCACTTGAACTCCCCATGGAGTAATCCTTGTTACAGGTATAACCCTTAATGAGTTATTGATATTTTGGTATATATATATATATATATATATATAAGTACGTATGAGAGTCAGCACTCGAATTGTAGGTAAGATTCACGATCGAGGGAAGCTTTATGATAAAAAGGTATAAGTGTGTCAGCACTCGAATCGCAGGTATGACGCGCGGTCGAGGGAAGCTTTATGGTAATTGTATATAAGTGTGTCAGCACTCGAATCGCAGGTATGACGCGCGGTCGAGGGAAGCTTTATGGTAATTGTATATAAGTGTGTCAGCACTCGAATCGTAGGTATGATTTGCGATCGAGGGGAGCTTTATGGAATTGTACATAAATATGTCAGCACCCGAGTCACATGTATGATTCGCGAGCGGGGGAAGCTTTACGTCTATTTAGTGTCTAGATATTTCCTTATGACTCCGACCGGTTGTCTTACCCCTGTGTGCGCTTGGCTATTTGGTACTGTTTCTATTGGTATTGACTTGACAGTTATTTGGGGGAAAAGAGGAAAGTGTAGATTGTTTCTTATTTTCAGTAGTTTCCTGGATTTCTGTATTTGATAGGTATCTGCTACTTATTGTCTCACATGTCTACTGCATTTCGTTATACCCTGTTTTGCATTATTACTGCTGGACCTTAGTGAGTGTCATGTCGACCTCTCGTCACTACCTCTTCGAGGTTAGGCGGGATACTCACTGGGTACATATATATATTTATGTACTCATGCTGCACTTCTGTACTTAATTGTACAGGTTCTGAGGCTGGTGCTTTTGGTTACCCGACCGAAGCTTGACGTATATTCTGGACATGACTCCACGGTGAGCTACCTCCTTTGGCGATTCTCAGCAGTGCTATGGATTTATCTTTTGTTCATTTCTGTCTACTTCTCTTAGACAACAGTACAATTTGTATAATATTTTGAATATTCTACTAGTTCGCATGTTGACTTGTGACACTAGTTCCTGGAACGCACATAGTAGACTCTTATTTTTGGGACTGTATATATATTGGATCACGATCATTGTTGCTGTATTTACTTAAGTTGGTTAATGTTTCCGCTTTTATTTAAGTGATCTAAGCTTAAAACTTTAGGAAATATGCGGGGTTGGTATGTTAAATAAAGATAATCTCACTAGTAAACAATGGTTGGCTTGCCTGACTCTAGTGTTGGGCGCCATCACGACCTGTGTTGGTTTTTGGGTCATGACAATATGGTATTAGAGCACTAGGTTCATGTAAGTCTCACGAGTCACGGGCAAACCCAGTAGAGTCTTGTGGAACGGTACGGAGACGTCTGTACTTTCATTCCTCTATTCTCTCATATATGGTGAGGATGGGGGCATTTGATGTTCCAGACCCGGGAAGGGCCGCTACCCCTTCTGGCAGAGGCCAGGGGAGGGCACCGGCTTGAGGTAGGGGACGAGGGCGTCCTAGAGCTATTACAGTTACACCACCAGAGGACCCAATTATAGAGGAGCAGGACGAGGTGCCTCCAGCAGATCCTGCACCCATAGACTTTATGACGGCGCCAGGCTTCCAGGCAGTCATGGGCCGTATGATGAGATTTATGGACACTATGGCCCAGGCTGGTTTATTACTAGCAGATCCTGACACTTCCCAGGCGGAAGGGAGCCCAGACCCCTACCGCCCAGGCCGCAGGACCGGCAACTGTAGCACATCATACCCAGGGTACAGTGCCCATGGGTGGTACCCAGCCTGTAGTAGCAGCTCCTGAGCCTAGACCAACTACGGATGGCAATCAGCATAAGATGTTAGATAGATGGACTCGATTGCACCCTCCAATCTTCGGGGGTGAGCGAGGTGAGGATGCCCAAGACTTCATTGATAGGTCCAGGGATAGACTGCACAACATGGGCATCCTAGCATCTCAGGGAGTGGATTTCACCACATTTCCAGTTAGAGGGCAGAGCTCGCAGGTGGTGGCAGTCTTATATTCTCAGCAAGCCAACTGATTCTCCTACTATCACTTGGGAGTAGTTCACACAGATGCTCTTAGACAGATATATTCAACCCTCTCAGAGGGAAGAGCTACAGGGTCAGTTTGAGCAATTAGAGCAAGGGCAGATGTCCGTGATAGATTATGAGGCCAGATTTTCACAACTGTCACGCCATGCACTTATGATATTACCCACTGAACATGAGAGAGTGAGGAGGTTTGTAGCAGGGTTGCATCTAGGTATTAGATCCACCATGGCTCGAGAGGTGGAGATGGGTACCCCTTATCAGCTCATAGTGGAGATTGCTCACAAGATCGAGGGTTATCGGTCGAGGTGCAGGGAGTAGGGTCAGCAGGATAAGAGTGCCAGATTCTCCAGAGATTTCAGAGGCACCCCAGCTAGGGGCAGGGGTCAGTATAGCAGTGGTCAGCCCAGCATGCCTTTATATTCAGCACCTCCACCACCTCCCCGAGGTGTCCCAGTTAGGCCTTAGTTTAATGCCATGCCAGAGCGCTCCCACCGTCCTCCAACTATTCAGAGCTTTCCTAGTGATTACTCCAGTCGACAGAGATCCTCTAGTTCCTACTTCAGTGCTATGCCTGAGGATTCACGTCGCTCTCCAGCCATTCAGGATTCTTCTTCTTCTGGACAACAGGATATGTCACTTGTGAGATGTTACGAGTGCGGGGATCTGGGCCATGTGATGAGGGCTTGTCCCAGGTTTTGGGGTAAGATAGTACACAGGGGTTATCAGCTTATGAGTTCAACACCAGTAGTCCGGCAACCTAGAGGTGGAGGACAGGTCGGCAGGGGTCTTCCTAGAGGTGGAGGCCAGTCAGGGGGAGGTCAGGCAGCTCCTGTTCACTCTGGTGGGGCCCAGTCTTCCGGTACTCCAGCCAGATTCTATGCTATTCCGGCCAAATCAGATGCAGTGGCCTTAGACGCCATGATCACATGTATTATATCAGTGTGTGGTAGAGAGGCTTCAGTGGGCGATTCTGTGGTGGTAGACCGGGTGTATCAGTCTTGTGTGATCACCTTCTGAGGGTTCGAGACCAGAGCTGACCTTTTATTGCTCGACATAGTTGATTTTGAGGTTATTCTAGGCATGGATTGGCTATCTCCTTATCATGATGTGCTTGATTGCCATGCCAAGATAGTTATTTTATCCATGCCTGAATCTCCTAGGCTGGAGTGGAAGGGTTCTCCAGTTAGTGCAGCCAGCCGGGTTATTTCATTGTTGAAGGCTCGACATATGGTCGAGAAGGGTCGTCTAGCCTATTTTGCTTTTGTGCGGGACACCACCACCGAGTCTCCGATGATTGATTCGGTGCCGGTTGTTCGAGAGTTTGCTGATGTATTTCCTTTGGATCTTGTGGGCATGCCTCCGGACCGTGATATTGATTTCTGCATTGGTTTAGCTCCAGACACCCAGCCTATATCTATTCCTCCGTACCGTATGGCTCCAAAAGAGTTGAAGGAGTTGAAGAAGCAGCTTGAGGAGTTGTTAGATAAGGGGTTCATTAGACCGAGTGTATCGCCGTAGGGTGCTCCAATTTTATTTGTAAAGAAGAAGGATGGGTCTACGCGGATGTGTATTGATTACCGCCAGTTGAACAAGGTTACCATTAAGAACAAGTATCCATTTCCGCGCATCGATGTTTTGTTTGACTAGTTGCAGGGTGCTCGTGTGTTTTCTAAGATTGATTTGCGATCGGGGTATCATTAGTTGAGGATTCGGGCTTCAGATGTTCCGAAGAATGCTTTTCGTATGAGATATGGCCATTATGAGTTCCTAGTGATGTCCTTTGGCTTGACTAATGCCCCAACAACATTCATGGACTTGATGAATAGGGTGTTCAGGACGTATATTGATTCCTTTATAATTATCTTCATTGATGACATTTTGATTTACTCACGTAGCCTGGGGGAGCACGAGCAACATTTGAGAGTTGTGCTCCAGACTTTGCGAGAACAGAAGCTATATGCCAAGTTCTCCAAGTGTGAGTTCTGGTTGGATTCCATGGCATTTTTGGGGCATGTGGTATCCGGAGAGGGTATCAAGGTTGATCCTCAGAAGATCGAGGCAATTCAGAGTTGGTCGCGTCCTACTTCAGCTACACAGATCAGGAGCTTTTTGGGCTTAGCAGTCTATTATCACCGATTTGTGGAGGTTTTCTCTTCTATTGTAGCTCCATACTTGATTGACTCAGAAGAATGCCCCGTTTCGATGGTCTGATGAGTGTGAGGTGAGCTTTCAGAAGATCAAGACAACGTTGACCTCAGCACCAGTTCTAGTATTGCCTTCTTGTTCTGGGATATACACTTGGGGTGTGTATTGATGCAGGATGGGAGAGTTATTGCTTATTCTTCACGCCAGCTGAAGGTTAATGAGAAGAATTACCTTGTGAATGATTTGGAGTTGGTTGTGATTGTTCACGCTCTTAAGATTTGGAGGCACTACTTGTATGGAGTGTCCTGTGAGGTTTATATAGACCACCGTAGCTTGAAACACTTGTTCAAACAGAATGATCTTAATTTGAGGCAGCGCAGATGGCTTGAGTTGTTGAAAGACTATGACATCACCATTCTTTATCACCCGGGCAAGGAAAATGTGGTAGCAGATGATTTGAGCAGGAAGGCGCAGAGTATGGGTAGCTTGGCTTATATTGCAGCAGAGGAGAGACCTCTAGCCTTGGACTTTCAGTCCTTGTCCAATCGCCTAGTGAGGTTAGACCTTTCAGAGCCTCGTCGAGTTTTAGCACATGTGGTTGCTTAGTCTTCGTTATTGGGGGAGATTAAGGCCCGACAGTTCTATGATCCATGCTTAGCAGAGCTTCGGGAGACAGTGGTGCAGGGTAGGGCCAAGGAGGCTGCTATTGGTGAGGATGGTATTTTGAGACTTCGGGGCCGTTTATGTGTTCCTAATGTTGATGGCTTGAGGGAGAGGATTCTAGATAAGGCACACAGTTCTCGGTATTCTATTCATCTTGGTGCTACGAAGATGTATCGTGACTTGAAGAAACATTTCTGGTGGAGGCGGATGAAGAAGGACATTGTGGAGTATATGACTAGGTGTCTTTACTGCTAGCAGGTGAAGTATGAGCACCAGAGGCCAGGAGGCATACTTTAACAGATGCCCATTCCTTAGTGGAAATGGGAGCGCATAGATATAGACTTCGTGGTTGGGTTGCCTCAGACTTTGCGGAAGTTGGACGCGGTTTGGGTCATTGTGGATAGATTGACCAAATCGGCGCATTTCATTCCAGTAGCTACTACATATACTTCTGAGAGGTTGGCCCATATCTACATCCGGGAGATAGTCCGGTTGCATGGTGTGTCGGTGTCCATGGTTTCAGATCGAGGTCCTCAGTTCACCTCGCACTCCTGGAGAGCATTGCATAGCGAGATGGGCACCCGGATAGACCTCAACACAACATTTCACCCTCAGACTGATGGTCAATTGGAGCGTACAGTTCAGATATTGGAGGACATGCTCAGGGCATGTGTGATTGACTTCGGAGGTCAGTGGGACCAGTTTTTTCCTTTGGTCGAGTTTGCTTATAATATTAGTTATCAGTCCAGCATTGAGATGTCACCATTTGAGGCTTCGTATGGTCGGCGATGCCGTTCTCCTATCGGGTGGTTTGAGCTTGGCGAGTCTAAGTTATATGGCACCGACTTGGTGAGGGATCACTTGGATAAGGTGAAGTTGATCCAGGAGAGGCTCCGTACAGCACAGTCTAGACATAAGAGTTGTAGATCAAAGGGCACGTGATTTATCATTTATGGAAGGAGAAAGGGTCCTGTTGAAAGTCTCGCCTATGAAGGGTATTATGAGGTTTGGGAAGAACGGCAAGCTGAGCCCGAGGTTTATACGTCCATTCGAGGTGTTGAGGTGAGTTGTGGAGGTTGCTTATGAGCTGGTCTTGCCTCCCAGTTTATCGGGAGTTCATCTAGTTTTTCATGTATCCATGCTCCGGAGGTACCACGCCGACTTCTCTCATGTGGTTGATTTCAGCACTATTCGGTTCGATGAGAGGTTAGGCTACGAGGAGGAGCCAGTTGCTATTATTTATAGGCAGGACCGCCAGTTGAGGTCCAAGAGAGTTTCTGCCATAAAGGTCCAGTGGAAGGGCCATCCAGTTGAGGTGGCGACTTGGGAGTCCAAGGAGGACATGCAGAGCATATATCCACACATATTCAGCACTTCAGGTATGATTCTAGACCCGTTCGAGGACAAACGTTTGTTTAAGAGGTGGAGAATGTAACGAACTGGCCGGTCGTTTTGCCTTATTGGACCCAGTTCCCCTAAATGAAACTTCCCATAGAGGCTTTTTATGATTTATGACTTGCGGGAACTAGTGGTCCGAGATCCGGAGGTGTTTAGAGTGCTAGAGGAACAATTGGTTCCTTAAGGTTGGCCTTTAAGGCCAAGTTTGACTTCGGTCAAAATTTTGGGTAAACGACCTCAGAATCGAGTTTCGTCGGTTCCGGTAGCTTCGTATGATGACTGGGGAGCGTTTTGGCGCCCAATATTGAAATAAGAAGTTCCTATTGTGGTTTTAGACGTGTTTTTATGTTATCGACGTCTGAACGGAATACCGAGATCGGGAATAATTCTGTTATGTCATTTATGAGTTGCCTACAAAATTTGGTGTTATTCCGAGTAGTATAGGTCAGTTCGGCGTGTTGTTAGCGAAGTCTAAAAAACTTAAAGTTCCTAAGTTTGGTTCATGGGGTTTTGAGGTATGATTTTGAGCGTTGTTTTGGGTGTTCCGAAGGCTCGATCGAGTCTGTATTATGTTTTGGGACTTGTTGGTATATTTGGACGAGGGCTCGGGTGGACCAAGGGGCCTCTCGTGCACCCAACGGGGCTAAAAACTAGCTAAAATAACTGTGGGTGCACCTGATTTGGTGTGACCGCAGGTGTGGTTGCTCAGTCACAGGTGCGGGACCGCTCCTGCAGTCCCAAGCATCGCAGGTGCGACCCCCAGGTGAGGTCCCCCTTCCTCGCAGGTGCGGACAAAAGTTTGCAGGAGCAGAACCGCTGGTGCGGCCAACCCTCCGTTGGTGCAAACCAAGCATTTCCCATCCAGTTCCGCAGGTGCGAGTACGAGCTCGCAAGCGCGAGATCGCATGTGCGGTACCCGAGACGCAGGTACGGAATCCTTGTAGGCCAGGCAGTATATTAATCTTTGAAACTCGGGATTTCACCCCGATGCATTCGTATTCCTCCACCATTAGTCTTGTGAGGTTGAGGAAAGAGGTTCCACGACCTAACTACTAAAAAGATAAGTAAATTCCACTCTAACACTAGTTTCAAACATGAATTACTAGTTAAACTCTCTACTAAATCATTGAAAAATCAAGAATTGAGTAGTAATTTAGGGTTCTTGAGAAATTGGTGAATTACCCATTTATTGCTATAGATTCGAGTAGAAATCATATATTAACGATCCTTAGGCTTCGGATGAGCGATTCCTTTGAGAATTTTTGAAAATTGAACGTGTGGGCCCGGGGTTGGATTTTTGGGAATTCTTCAAGAAATTTGAATTAATTAATACATAGGATAATTACCCTACTTTGAGCATGCATTGATATCATTGTATCATATTTGGCTAGTTGCGAGTCCTCGGGTCTAGAGTTCAGAGTTCGGGCGCATCCTTGGTCCGAGGGGTAGATTCGACACGAGGTGAGTCTCCTTTCTAACCTTGTATGAGAGAATTGTCCCCTTAGGTGTTATATGTGATGTGTGTAGTTGTTTTGGGGGCTACGTGCGTACTAAGTCAAGAGAGTCCATACGTAGCAACTATCATGCTTTGTGGGGTAGTTTTAGGTCTCACAAGCATGTCTCTATGTGCCTTATATGTATCTTGGGTGTTCTTGAGCTGCCTATTGCTTTTGAATTGATATGGAAATGTGGAAATTTGCACTTGAACTCCACTTGGTGTAATCCTTGTTACAGGTATATCCCTTACTGAGTTATTGATATTTTGGTATATATATATATGTACGTATGAGACTCAGCACTCGAATCGCAGGTATGATGCGCGGTCGAGGGATGCTTTATTGGAATTGTATATAAGTTTTTCAGCACTGGAATCGCAGGTATGATTCGCGATCGAGGGGAGCTTTATGGAAATTGTACATAAATGTGTCAGCACTCGAGTCGTAGTTATGATTCGCGAGCGGGGGAAGCTTTACGTCTATTCAGTGTCTAGATATTTCCTTATGACTCCGGCCGATTGTCTTACCCTTGTGTGTGCTTGGCTATTTGGTATTGTTTCCATTGGTATTGACTTGAAAAATAATTGGGGGAAAAGAGGAAAGTGTACATTGTTGTTTATTTTCAGTAGTTTCCTGGATTTCTGTATTTGATATGTATCTGCTTCTTACTGTCTCACATGTCTATTGCATTTTGTTATACCCTGTTTTGCATTATTACTGCTGGACCTTAGTGAGTGTCATGTCGACCTCTCGTCACTACCTCTTCGAGGTTAGGTGGGATACTCACTGGGTACATATATATATGTACTCATGCTGGACTTCTGTACATAATTGTACAAGTTCTGAGGTTGTTGCTTCTGGTTACTCGACCGGAGCTTGACGTATATTCTGGACATGACTCCACGGTGAGCTGCCTCCCTTGGCAATTCTCAGCAGTGCTATGGAGTTATCTTTTTTTCATTTTTGTCTACTTCTCTCAGACAACAGTAAAGTTTGTATATTCTACTAGTTCGCATGTTGACTTGTGACACTAGTTCCTGGCGTGCACATAGTAGGCTCTTTATTTTTGGGACTGTATATATATTGATCATGATCATTATGGCTATATTTACTTAACTGATCTAAACTTAAAACTTTGGGAAATATGTGGGGTTGGTATGTTAAATAAGGATAATCTCACTAGTAAACAACGGTTGGTTTGCCTGACTCCGGTGTTGGGCGCCATCATGACCTGTGTTGGATTTTGGGTCATGACAATTTGGTATCGGAATTCTATACTAATGTGGCACACATCAAGAAGGGTACTAAAGTGACCAAGGTGAGGAACATGAAGGTCAGATTTGATCAAAGCACTTTGAACACCTACTTGGGGTTCGAAGAGGTGGAGCCAGTTCAGTACTTGGAAAAGTTTTCTATGGGTGATGCAGCTCGCCCTTGGCTAGCAGAGATTTTGGTATCTCCAGGACCACCTCCACCGTGGATCACAATATAGGTTCCCATTGCACTGTCCACCCTCAACTTTGAATCAAAAAGGGTGGAAAACATTTGTGTGTAGCTGTATGGTCCCGAGCCAAAATGAGAAAAATCTTTCAATCCCTCGGGCAGTCTTGGTGGAATCTATCATGTCCAGGTACCCAATCAATGTGGGTGCCATCATGTCAGTAGTTTTCAGAAAGGATGAGAGCTCTTACCCGTATCACAACACCCTCATGGAATACCTCACAGATGCGAGAGTGGAGCCGAGGATAATTGATACGAAGGTTCGGGCTAAGAAGCCCTTCTCCTGGTATTCTTTGAAGGATCCGGGAACCCGAAGCTCAAGGGTAAGTCAACTGCTAGTATAGGCCAATCTGATGATCCATCAGTGGTGGTTGCAGATTCAGCTGCTATGCCTTCTACAACTTCCATGCCTTCCACATCATCTGATACTTCCACCGCGACAGCTGACATGCCACCACCTCCATCTTCTAGACCATCAGCATCAGTATCAGTGCCCTCCTCCTCCACATATCCAGTGAGTACAATGCAAGTCTCCCAGACATTGGCGAGTCTCAACAACTGGATGCAGAAAGCCACTGCAAAGTTGTCTGATATATCTAGTGTTGTTGCATCACAATCTTCTACCCCAGCAACACTACAGGTTCCTTCGTCAGTGGAGAAAACATTGAAGAAGATCTTGGACAATCAGAAGACCATCATGGATACATTGTGGCACATGGGGGAGTTATTGAGGAGTTGGGTAAACATGTGAAGAAGATGAGGAAATCACAGGCCTTGAGGAAATCAGTGGACAAGTTGAGACGTGAGGTGACCAAGATAGCATCAGCTGGTGATCTTCCATTTAATTTACTGATAGAGACAGATCCATCAGTACCAGCAGACCCAACAACATCTTCAGCACTAGTGGCACCATATGGCTAATCTGACGATTCAGACCTTGTTGCCCATAGTGGTGATTTACATGAGGGGCAAGCATATGGTACTAAGAGCCGTACTTGTGTCATTCTTTTGAGAGTGATGAGCGAACTTTTCACAAATCATTGAATTGAGTGCCACATTCTTAAGTGAGATGAGCTAACGGAGATTATAAGAGGAGGAGTTTGGGATCCACAGTGACCTACATGAAAGTGCGAACCTCCTTGATGAGTAAAAGTTAACTCTTGATGCTCAAGTGTCACATTAGTGCTATTTGTGCTTTAACCTTCAAAACATTGCCTTGTTGATAATTCATGTGTGTGGGGGTAATTCTTTGTGCCAATTGATGTGTGTTTGATTCACCTTAGCTTAGATGGAATAGCTATTTTCTTGTGGAGATGGGAATTTCCTTATTTGCCTGAGGACAAACAAAATCTTCAGTTTGGGAAAGTTGATAAGTGGGGATTTTGACTACTTATTTGCGCCCTTTTTACTTTCATTTTAGTTTAAAAATATTTAAAGGTATTCCCGAAATCTGATAAAATATGCTTACTTACAAGAGTATTGGAAAATGAGACAGTAATGAAATTCAACTCAAGAAGGAATGCTTTTGAACAAGGACACAAGTCAAGCAAAAAGACCAGAGTGCGTACCGCAGAATTCATTCTGCGGCCGTAGATAATAAAGAAATCTTGATAGAGATAGTTTGAAGAGTGTGGACCGCACAATAATTGTGCGGCCGTAAAAGAAAAAGATCAGAGAGTTCCATATTTGAGACCATCAAGAAGTGCGGACCGCACTATAATTGTGCGGTCGCATAAATCAAAAGTGTGGTCGCATAAATCAAAAGTGCGGCCGCACTCAGGATTGTGTGGCCCGCATAACTCAAGAAGTTTGGCCGCTGTTTAGAATTGTGCGATCGCAGAAGCCACTCCTGTCAAGAGCTACAGCAAAGTGTGGACCAAACATAAAATTGTGCGGCCACAGAAGCACCAAAAGGGCAATTTTGATTGAAAATTTTAGTTGTGTATAAATAGTCTTTTTTGACGAAATTAGGTTAAGTTTTGAATATCTGAAAGTTGGTAACTGTTTTTCTTTATTTTTTTAGGAGATTCTATGATAGCTTTTCAATTTTACATTAGATCTTCATCTATTTATCATTTAATATGAGTTTAATGATCTTTTCTCCTTTATTTTGTTCATCATCCACTATGAGTAGCTAAATTTCTAGCTAGGGTTGTGACTCAACTCTAGTGTGGGTACCTAATGGCTGTTTTATTTAGGGTTTATTTATGGTTGGCTGTGTAATATTTAGCCTAGTTTTTGCTATATTTGTAGAATTAATGGTTGCGAACATTGATTCAAGCTTATTTGACTTAGTCTTTACTTAAGAAAGAGAGACTTAGTCTAGGAAAACTTGGCTACCGAAAATTGGGATGAAATCAAGAACTTTATAGTCTAAATAAAGGGTTGAATCTAGAGATAGTAAAACCCGACTTGAGCATCTATCAAATGTTATGGCACATTACCCATTTGGACTTGAGAAAGCCAAATTGAAAAAAAACATTCTATTATTGAGAGGTATTGAGTGGGTAATTATGTGTTGATTGCTATAATACACCCCGACCAACGAAATCTGATCTAAAGCCCACAACCCGTTAGACAAATATCTAGGTGGAAGTCAGAACCCTAGATCTTTTACATACTTGAAAAACATCACCAAAAATATCATTCTCTGGTGTTATATTTGCAAACTGTAGCATAATTTAGAAGTAGACTTAAAATAAAGTTTGTGGAAGTGCATTTTAGATACTTTACGCGCTTAGTTCGAGTATATACGTAATCCCATCTACGCTCCCCGAGAAATAGATCCTGACTCCTACTTGGGTAATTATAATTGCAATCGACCACTTCACAACCCCAAAATGTGGTGTGGTTTTGGGTGAGATCAAATACCCGTGCAATCGAAGGGGACTGGACAAGGATTCACATTGAATCCGTCTGATCCGACCGTCGTGATGGCGCCTATCGTGGAACTAGGCAAGCCACGACTCAACATTTCTAACACAGTAAAACACTTTTAAAATAATGGAAGAATAATTAATATTATGGAAAAGGCTTTTCAAAATAGAATTTATCAAAAATACGATACAATCCATCAAAAATCGGGGTGTCACTGAGTACATGAGCGTCTAAAACAAGAATACAACACGCTACAATATCTGGAGAATAAAACTATAAATATAGATAGAATAAGGAGGGAGGATCAAGGCCCACGAATGCCATGCAGCTACCTTGATAATCTCCAAACTTTGATGCCTCAATCGACAGCCGCCACCTGACCAGAAACGCCTGGATCTACACACAAGGTGCAGGGAGTAACATGAGTACAACCAACTCAATAAGTAACAAGGCCAAACTTTGGACTGAAAGGTAGTGACGAACTCAAGCAGTACAGATAATTAAAACAACTGTGCAGAAATGTAGGCATGCTTTCAAATTAAATAGGAAACTCAAAAAAGTAAAGTAAAGCAGATCCGAACAGTGTAAGGAATATAACCGTGCTATCTCTACATACCAATGAACATGATGTATGTGATGCACCATTGTGGTAACCTCCTGTTCTCACACTCTCGAATGCTAACCACTCGGTACTGTATATGGCCCACACAACCCAGGGAAGATCCATCCCGAAGCATATACATCACTAACTATAAGTCACCCAGTACCGGGGAAGGCCAATCCAGCCATGTTAAGAAGATCCATCTCCAGGTATCAAGTACTTCAGACAAGATCCATGCCAAGATCCATCCCTCAATAATATCAATCGTGCTCACTTGGGGGTGTGTTACTGACTCTTGAGGGGCTCCTACAGCCCAAGCGCTATCATAAAATCAATATAACAGCTGCGGCGTGCAACCCGATTCCATAACTGTCACTCATAATCAGGCTCTCAGCCTCACTCAGTCATCACTCTCTCCAGTCTCACTCACATCTCAAAATATCATAAAAACTAGCTCGGAATAGTATTATGATGAATCACTAAATAGCAACGGAGACTGAGATATGATATTAAATGAATGTCTATGACTGAGTACAAAATATCAATAAAAAAATAAAGTGACAACAAGAAACGACCATTATGGGTCCCAACAGTACTGACATGAAGCCTAAACATGATATCTAGCATGATTGACAACTCAATTACTTTATCAAATGATCGAAACACAGATATCAACAAGATATAGTCACTACACAGTGCCATGGAACCAACCATGCCACAATTCTCACGGTGTACGCCCGCACGCCCATCACTTGGCATGTGCGTCACCTCAATACCGATCATATAACACATAGTTCAAGATTTCGAACCGTCAGAACCAAGTTTGAAATTGCTACTTACCTCAACTGCGCAAAAATCCTACTATGAAATGCCTTTGCCCCTCGAGTCAGTCTCCAAATGACCCGAATCTAGCCACAAGCAGTACGAGACAATTAAAATAGGCTAAAGGGATCAATTTCACAAGAAAAATATTAAATTATAGCCCAAATTTTGAAATCAGCTAAAGCCCGGCCCTCAGACCCACATCTTGAAATCCGACAAAATTCAAAATACCCGAAAGCCCTTTCACTCAAGATTCTAACCATACCAAATTTCCCAAATTCTAACATCAATGGGAATCCTCAAAATTCATTCTCCAAATCCCTAGCCTCAAACCCCCAAATTTCACCTCAAAACTAAACAATCTAGGTGGGGAAAATCAGTGGGAAAACAAGATTTATGATTAAAAAACGTGTACAAGAAGCTTACCTCAATAATCCCCTCGAAAATCCTCTCCAAAATCGCCCAAGTCCGAGTCTAAAATGTTGAAATGAGACTAAAATCACGAACCCTTGTTTTAAACCTTCTGCCCAGACTTTTCGCGCTTGCGGCCATCTATCCGCACTTGCGGAGCCTCTTCTGCGGTAAACTTTCTGCTCTTGCAGAAGTCACTTATCCATCTACCTCCACCGCTGCGATCACAGGACCGCATTTGCATATATTGTAGGTGCGGGAAAACCATCGCACCTGCGAATAAAACTCGTATATGCGCCCTCCCGACCGTTTTTGCGACCATCGCAGGTGTGGGATAATCTTCGCGCCTGCGACCTCTGCTCAATTCTTCCTTGGCCACTTCTATGCTTCCCTCCCCGCTTCTGCGGGCTCGCACCTGTGGTGCCCACTCTGAATGTGAGACTACACCAGTAGCACCAGCACTTCAGCTGCTTCACAAATTCCAAAAGTCAACCAAACATACCAACAACTCATGTTACCCAATACGAACTTAGTCAAACCTTCAAATCACCCAAAACAACATCAAAACACAGATACACCCGGATTCAATCCTAAAGAACTTCTAAACTTCCAAATTTCACAAATGATGTCGAAACCTATCAAACCACGTTCAATTGACCTCATATTTTGAAAACAAGTCACAAATGACACCTTGAACCTACTCAAATTCCCCGAAATCGAATCCGACCCCGATATCAAACTTTTCACTACCGATCAAATGCGTCAAAATTCCACCTTTCGCCACTTCAAGCCTAATTCTAATGCGGACCTCGAAATCACATTCTGGACGCACTCCTAAGTACAAAATAACCTAACGGAGCTAAAGGAACCATCAAAATTCAAATCTGAGGCCGTTTACACATAAGTCAACATCCGATCGACTTTTTCAACTTAAGCTTCCAATTAAGAGACCAAGTGTCTAAATTCAATCTGATATCACTCTGGACCCGAATCAACCAACCTGATAGGACATATAACAGTTGTAGAACACAAAAGAAGCAGAAAATGGGGAAATACGGCTACAACTCTCAAAATGACCACCTGGGTCGTTACATAGACTAATTAGTAAACTAGTCAACTACTGATAACTATTTTTAAAATAAGAAATTCACCCCCTCCCTCCTCTTGTACTTGCAATAGGTATCAGAGCTAGTCTCACACTTCTTTTCTTAACAAATTGTGAGAAAAGATCATGGCAAATCAAGTTATTATTGGAGCACTCTTTCAAGAAGGAACATCACAAGTCACGACACCGTATTTCAATGGACAACACTTTTCTCACTGGAAGGTGTGTATGTATATATATGTAAAGTCATACGATGTCAAAGTTTGGAGAGTTATCAAAAACGCAAACTATCCACTACCAGTAGCCGCACAACCCCCTGCTGATCAAGAAGATATAGACGAGTATACAAACGAGCAGATGTAGTTGTTCAAGTCAATGCTAAATAAAGAAATATACTCTATAAATGCTATAAGTGGAGAAGAATATGAAAAAATATCTAGTTGTGATACAGCTAAAGAAATGTGGGATAAACTGGAAGTCATTTATGACAGAACCAACAAAGTGAAAGAAACTCACATCAATATGTTAGTTCATGATTACGAAGTCTTCCAGATGAAAGAAGGAGAATCCATTGAATAAATGTTTGCAATGTTCAATAAAATCATTAGAGATCTAAAAGCTTTTGGTAAACCATATACAAGTGATAATCAAGTTCGGAAAATTCGGAGAAGTCTCCCTACCACTTGGCAGAAAAAAGTAGTTGCAGTCAAATCACAAGATCTAAACAAACTATCTTATGATGAACTTTGAGGAGATCTCATAGCATTTGAGAAGACCCATCTCAAGAAAATAATGCAGCAGGAAAAGAAGAAAATAGTCACATTCAAGGCTACAACGGACATGACAGATAATGACATTGATGATGATCCTAAAGCCCTCGAGGAAGTGATTTCCATGGTATCAAGGAACATGGATGGTCTAATGAGAAGATACAGAAATACAAGAAGAGGAAAAATACCGTTGAGGCAAACCATGCAATACAATGAGCAAGACAAGAATGCTGGAAAATGCTACGAGTGTGGAAAATACGGACATGTGCAAGCTAAATGCCTAGATCTGAAAAAAAAAGTTACCAGAGGATTCAATAAGAACAAATCTTTTGGAAGCTGGAGTGATGAAGATGTTTCAGAACCTGAAGAGATAGCAAATCCTTGTTTCATGGCAATCCTGGAGAACGACATAAACGAACTTTCAGGCTGCTGGACAGACGAGGAAGCTTCAGACGATGAATGCAAAGATGAAAATGGAAATTGTTTCATGGAACGGAGTGAGACCCTATAACTATGAAAGATGAAATGAATTCCATGATATTCTTGACCTTACTTTAAAAGAGTCTCAAATGTTGATTAATGATTTAAAGAGACTCAATAGGGAAAAGAAAGACTGGAAACTCAAGCTTGAAATATGTGAAATTGAAAAAGAAGTACTTCAAGAGGAATTTCAGGAATTGCAAATACAACCCAATGGCATGCGCAAATCCACCAGTCATAGTTCTATCTATTCCAACAGGCGACTGACAAGTAAACTGGAAAAAGACCAACTAGAATAGAGTCCACAAGCACTAGTGGAAGATCCAAAAATGGATCAGCCTTTTGTCGATTTTGAAAATCAAATGTTTCAGGGTGGATTTGGAAACCTAAAGACAACCCTAATCATAGTAATACTAACCAACAAGGACCCAAGAAAGCTTGGGTACCTAAGAGAAAGTAATTGTTATGTTTTGCAGGAACACCACAGAAAGACCAGCAAAGGAAAATGGTACCTAGATAGTGCGTGTTCCATTCATATGACAGGTGACAAAAACCTGTTCAAAGAAGTTAGAAAGATAAATGGAGTAAGTCTTAAATTTGGTGATGACTCAAAGGAAAAGATAATTGGCACCGACACAGTCCTATTCAATAACAAATATGATATCATTGAGGTCTATCTTGTAGATGGACTCAACTACAATCTTCTGAGTATAAGCCAACTATGTGATTCTGGATATGAAGTAAAATTCAAGAAAATAGGTTGGGCTATTGAAGATGAGTCAGGTAAAATAATCCTTCCAGGAAAAAAGTATGGAAATGTCTATATTCTTGATGGTTTTGAAAAAATAGATGGTCATATTTGCTTAACATCCATATCCGATGATCAATGGTTATGGTATAAGAAACTTGGTCATGCAAGCATGCATCTTATAAAAAAACTATCCAAGCATGATTTAGTTATTGTTCTTCCCAAACTCAATTTCTCTAGAAGTCATGTCACATTCTCAACAGATGTCTCATAAGGCCTATCTTGAAGAAAAATCCATATGAACTGTGGAAAGGTAAACGACCCAACATAAGCTACTTCCACACTTATGGAACCAAGTGTTTCATCCACAATAATGGTAAGGAAAATCTTGGAAAATTTAATCCAAGAAGTGATGAAGGTATTTTTCTAGGTTATTCCATAAAAAATAGATCCTTTAGAGTTTATAATAAATGCACTTTATTTTTAGAAGAATCAGTACATGTAATATTTATGAAAATAAAACTTCGGCCGAGAAAGGAATTATTGCACGTGATGAAGATCAAAATCAAGAAATAACTCAGCCAAGCAATCTTCAAGAGTCGACTATTAGAGTAGACAATGTCACATAGTCGTCTAATGAGATTAGCAACAGTCAACCAGAAGCACAGATAGAGTCGACTAATCCTATGAGCATAACTCGTCCAAATGAATGGAGGAGTGAACCAGAATATCCTCAGAAGTTTATCATAGGAGATCCAAATGAAGGAATGAAAACCAGGGGAGCCCATAAGAAGAAGGAAAATATAACATCGATCTCCCAGGTTGAACCAAAGAAGATAGATTAGGCTCTTAAAGACTCAAGATGGGTACAAACAATGCAGGAAGAACTGGATCAATTTGATAAAAACCAAGTGTGGAAACTACTGCCTAAGCCTGCAGACACTACTGTAATTGGAACTAAATGGGTTTTCAGAAATAAGCTCAAAGAGGATGGAAATTTCATAATAAACAAAGACATATTAGTATCTCAAGGGTACTCACAACAGGAGGAAGTCGACTATTATGAAACCTTTGCACCAGTAGCCCGATTAGAGTCAATACGAGTTTTTCTTGCATACGCATCCTTCAAGAAATTCAGACTTTTTCAGATGGATGTAAAGAGTGCTTTCTTAAATGGTTTAATTAAGGAGGAATTATATCTAAAACAACCTCTTGGATTTGAAGATTCAAAGTTTCCTTATCATGTGTATAAGTTGACCAAGGCACTGTATGAACTTAAATAAGCTCCGCGAGCATGGTACGAAAGATTTAGTTTATTTCTACTTAATCATGGGTTTATAAAAATTAAAGTAGATACTACATTATTCATCAAAAGATCATCTGAAGGTAATCTTATTATTCACGTTTATGTTGATGATATTTTTTTTGGTAGTGATAACCCTCTGTTACGCAAGGAATTTGCAACTCTTATGCAAAGTGAATTTGGAATGAGCATGATGGGGGAGCTCATATTTTTTTGGAATTCAAATCCAACAATCTGAAGAAGGAACTTTTATATGCTAGACAAAATATACAAAGGGGCTAATTCAGAAGTTTGGCAAGAGCAATGCTAAAGGTATTGGCACACCAATGAGTCCTTCAACAAATCTTGATAAAGATGATAAGGGAAATCATGTTGATGAATTCAAATATCGTGGAATGATTGGTTTCTTACTTTAGCTAACTTCCAGTAGACCAAATATTATGTTCCGTGTTTGTAATCTGCCAGGTTTCAGTCAGCTCCTTAGGAGTCTCATCTGACTACAGTAAAGAGAATTATTCATTATCTCATTGGAGCTATTTTTCATGGACTATGGTATCCACGCTCTAAAAATTTTAAATTAGAAGGTTTTTCATATGCTGATCGTGAAGGTGATAAGGAAGACAGAAAAATCAGCAGTGGCACATGTCAATTACTGGAAAAATCCTTAACATCTTGGAATAGTAAAAAATAGGATATGTTGCACTATCCATTATAGAGGCTGAATAGATTTTCATCGGACAGTGTTGTGCATAATTATTATAGATGTCTCATCAATTGGGGTATTATGAATTATCTTTTAATTCTATTCCAATATTTTGTGATAACTCTAGTGCTATATGTCTTTCAAAGAATCCTATGCATCACTCTAGGTATAAGCATATAGACATCAAGCATAATTTTATTAGAGATCATGTTTTCAAAAGAATGTAGAAATATCTTTTGTTGGCACTACTATTCAATTAGCTGATATTTTTACCAAGCCATTACTAGAAGATAGGTTTTGTCTTTTAAGAGATCTACTTGGTATTATCTCTCTTAATCATAAAAATTAGGATCTATTTGACTTTTTTAAATTCTTGCATGTTCGTTTTCCCTCTCTTTTCACATCAATATCAGCTTTCAATAAAGGAAAACCAATCATCATGACTCTTCACTGACACCCTTTCCTTTCTTGTACTCAACCGTCAAAACTTCACCTTTTTAATATCTAAACCCCTCTTCTCTGACCCTATCGTCTCCATCATTCAGAAACCCTTCAAACTTTTTCCAAATAGTTTCTCCCATGGATAAACACTCCAAAACCCCTTCTGCTTCCACCAGAAAAAGTACTCGTTCCAGAGGAAAACCCTCATCTCATCCCCCAGAACCCGTAGACTTAGGATTTGACCACTCCGAAAGATTTTACTCTTCACGAGCAGAACCTTCAGATCACTCTCACTTAGGAGAAAAATCCCTAGGGAAAAGGCCCATGGAAGACCCTCATGAATCCCTTACTCCTAAGAAATCCAAAATAGACCTCTCAAGCTCCCTAGAGGCAGACCTCAATTTTTGTGATACCCCAAACAGGGATTTCTTCATTGCCCTAAAAGACAAGTCCATTGCTCATGGCAGAGTAGTTGATCTTGACGTCATGGAAACCCTCAATTGTAAGGTAAAGGATTTTGTCTTTCAAGGTTGGCCAAAATTTCTCTCTTTACCCCCTCCTAAAGTCTTTGAACCCTTAGTGAGAATAGTTTATGAAAATATTTGCTCTAGTGCCTCATAGATTGGAATCCTTAATTCTGGGTAAACGCATTGTTCTTGATTGTTCCATGTTTGATTCAATTTTCTTGTGTAAGTGCTCTAGTTGTCCAATGCTTTTCAAAAATACTTGGCTTAATGATTTTTAAATTTCTTTTGATCAAGCAAAATGTTGTATTGTCGAATGCCCCTCTGATATCCTCTCTAACCAGTTAGTTCCCAGTGATGTTATCTTCGAAACCCGAGTTTTAGCCCACATGGTTGCAACCACTCTTTTTCCTCGCACTGGATCATTCTACATCTTCTCTCAAAGATACACTTTTATTGTCTACTGTCTTGTGACCAAACTCAAGATTAAGTTATCCTCCTAAGTCATAAATTTCATGATAGAGAGTGATGATAATTCCACCAGTTTTCCCTATGGTATGGCTATCACTCATACCTTAGAAGCCCACAACATCTCTATATCAGAATACCCTTTGTAACTATGTCAAAATCCTATAACTCTTGGGCGTTTGCAAGTATGGGGTATATGTGTAAAGGGCTCTTGGGTGAAGAAGCAGGACGGTGAAGTCAAAAATGTTCAACCTGACTCCAAGATGAAAACCTCACTCTCCCATAATAGTGTAAGTGATCGTGATCTCACCGAGAAACTGACTTCCATTGACAACAAGATGACCAACATCAAAGATCTCCTTGCTGCCACTCAGTACATTATAGGTGAAATCCACACAATTCGAAGGAAATATGGTCGGATGTTTCCGAGATAAAGGTCAGAATTCAGAGACTTTGGGAAAATGCAGTCAAAGCTTTCAAGGAAGCGCATGATAGGATTGATGGGGTCATCGTTGAAGCCAATGCCAGCTTCGACGGTCTAAAGGAGGCCATTTGCTATACTCTTACTTATTTCTTATGTCGCTGGCTGTGGAAATCTCAAATAATTTTTTTGTGTGTTTTGTTGTTTGGACTGGATAACCAGTCGGCTGGATGATTTTTTTTCTATTTTTTCTATGACTCTGCATACTGATCATGCCAAATTTAGTACTTAACTAGGATGTGTTTATAATTATGTTGCATGTTTTAGTCTGTGTTATCCCCTCTTTGCTGATGTCAAAAAGGGGGAGAAAAGATATAATTTCTGCAGGTACAAAAACAAAGTTACAGAAGTCGAATAAAAGAAGGTTACATAAGTCGAATAAAAGAAGGTTATAGAAGTCGACTAAAAGAAGTATGATAGCACTTATTGAGAGGGAGTCAACGACACTCATTAAGGGGGAGTCAACTACAGGGAAATTAACTGGTGTTTATATATATTACTTTTTTTCATCATCAAAAGGGGGATATTGTTAAAATCTTAGTTTTGATGAAAAATAATATAATTGATTTTAGTGTATGGAATCAAGGTAATCAATCAGGATCAAAAGGTCAAAAAGGAAGATCATAAATTAACGGAAGCAGTTCAACGCAAAAAGAATAAATTGAAGGAAGAAATCAATCAGGCATTGACTGAATCCATCAAGGAAAAGGAATCAGAAATAAAAAGGGAAGAAGCACTGAAGATCAAAAAAAGATGATCAATCAAAAGCTACTACTAGAAGGTCCCTTATTCAAGGGAAACATAATCACCGAGAATCAACAAATCCGACGGATATCAAGACTTAGAGATGGAAGGCCCGTCAAAGGACACACATCAAGGAAGAGTAACGAGAATTAACTTTATTCTTGGAAAGAATCAATCTGTTATTCCTTTCAAGGATCAACTCTCTTGGGTTTTCAATCTCTCTAGATTCTAAGGTCTCCTGGAAAGTATATATACGCTCGCTCTGGACGTGAAGATATATACTTTGATCAAACCATCTACCCTCTTTTTGTTCTACTCCAAACAAGCATTGTAGTTCTTTTAGATCTACTGTGTAACTTGTGAGAGAAGAAAGAGAGAAAATCACTGGTGAGGCATTGTATCAAGAAAAGACGAGAGACATAAAGACTAAGCAGTTGGGTAAAACTACACCATTTCTTTGGTACTCAAGAAACAACGATCGCTGAAAGAGAACACCCTTGCAACCCAAGGGGACTGGACTGGGATTCACATTGAGTCCGAACCAGTATAAAAATTATGGTGTCCTTAATTCTTGCAATTTAATTCTGCATTTATTATTTTCTGGCTCTTATTTCTAGTCGACTAATTGGTAAACTAGTCAACTACTGATAATAATTTTTTTTAAAAAAGCAATTCACCCCTTTTTTACTTTCATTAATAAGTCCTTAAAAGTCCCCTCTTGGTCAAATTTAGGATCTTTTAATTGAGGCCTCTCCTTTTGGCAAGAAGGTGATGCACCTACTTGTCACCTACTAGTCTGCGCGGTCTCGCAAAAATGCAAATACCTCTATACTCTAATGTTTATCGACAAAGGTTTAATACATTGGAAACTAGACTTTTATATCCTTAATTTGGTAGGTAGATCATAATTCCAAGTACATTGGGATAAATTCTCAGCTACATTTGACCAAATTTTCAGCATATTTATGAATGTAACTTGTGATGATCTTTCCCAACTTTTTTTCCACAACTCGTTTGACTTCAAAACATAACACACGACTATCATAAGACTAAAATAACATATAATATAACTTCCTTATCATTTTAAGCGCCCAAGTGTCACCTCAAAAGTATATATTATAAAATTCCCAACTTCTCGACTTTTGACGAAACTTATTTTCTTCAATTCGTTAGATTTTAAGCGTTCCAGCCATCTTGGTACTTGAAATTCATGATCTTAAATATTTGTGACATCCAAGTTAACATGATTAACTTACTTTATGAACTTTCAAAGATGATCTTATTTTTGAGCTTATATCAATTCACTTACGACGTAGTCTCACGTACAAAAATATAGGGTATAACATCATTCCCCTCTTTGGATCATTCATCCTCAAATGTTGACTGATGCGGTTATCAGTCTTATTGTTGGTTGATTTCCCAATGCACACGCAAGTGTACGTGGTCGACAAGTAATATAGGAA
>ML307162.1:0-49089 GCA_005239505.1 Nicotiana paniculata | reverse complement strand
CTGACTATGCAGGTTTCCTGGTTGACAGGAAAAGTACTTCAGGCATGGCTCACTTTTTGGGCTCCTGTCTTGTCTCTTGGGCCACCAAGAAACAAAATTCAGTAGCCTTGTCTACTGTTGAGGCTGAATATGTGGCTGCAGCCTCTTGCTGGGCCCAGTTGCTATGGATCAAGCAAGAACTTCTGGACTTTGGTATAGATGTGGGATGCATTCCTATTTACTGTGATAACATTAGTGCAATTAGTATGACTAAGAAATCGGTTCATCACAAGAGAACTAAGCACATAGATGTTAGGCACCATTTCCTGAGGGATAACTATGAAAAGGGAATGACCTCAATCGAATTCTGTGCTACTGATCGTCAAATTACTAATATATTTACCAAAGCATTGATTAGGGAGCATATGAGAGAAACAGGCTTGAATTAGGGATGATTAATATCACCTAATTGAAAAAAAAATTGGCTAGAAATTTTTAGTTAGGTACTTAATCAGATTAATCATTGCTCAGTACTATGTCTTTATTGCCACACTCTTTTTCCATGTATTAATATGATTCCCAAGTCACTAATGATGTTTCTCTATTTTTGTGAATTGAGGCAAAATAAAGATTTTTAACAGGATGAACCTGGTTCATTCATGCTGGTTTACGTGACTGACAAGGTACATTCTCATCTCCATACATGTATTAATTCAAGTGCAGACATACATGAGCAGGACTCTATCCATTTATGGTTCAAATTCAATTCTCGTACTTACCCAAATAATGAACCAGTTTCAAGAAGTCCCGTCTCAATAAATTAGCCTAGTGTTAAGGGGAAAGTAACTGTCTAATCAGTGTCCAATCGCTGACAGTTCTTAATAGATTAGGATCCTACTTGGGTTAATACACTTCTATTGTAATCTCCCCAGCCACAAGTTATAAATAGGACATCATTACCCATTGTGCATAAAACAACAGTCGAACCTTGTTCAACTTACTCAACTCAAAGCCCTACTGCCTTTTATTTTCTTCTCTCTCTAACAAAATCAAAATCATGTCGTCTCCTCCACCAGCTTCTTCTGAATCATCACCAAACAGAGATTATGGTGGAGGAAACTATAAATCCAACTCAAACTCTCCCTCAGTCTATAGTTCCGAGTCTCCTGAAAATTCATCAATCCCAGAACACTCTACAATCCCTAAACCCACACNGAAGCACCTGGTTCATCCAGTGCTGAGAAAGGTAATACTGAAGTTACCTCTGATTTAAATTCTGCTGAAAATCGATTTGTGTTGGTGGGGTCTGTGGTGGATGTGGAAGTGCCAAGAAGGCAAAGAAATTTTGGGAAGGAGAAAATCTTGAGAACGAGGGTGAAGTATATGTGAGGGGATCCGGGGAGGATGGTACCTCGCTTGCAATTTGTGGCCCCATTCTTGAAAATCTTGAAGAAGATGTCATGGTTTTAGGGGGAACTACTGAAGCTGAGGAAGTTGCTGCTGGATTGGAGAAGTTAATGAAGGAAATAGATGAACATGTTTCTTCTGGGGAAGAAACTTTGGCTGAAATACTGAAGAAGCTGGGGGACTCATACAACCCTAAGAAGAGGAGGAAAAGTTGGAAAAAACTCTGCAAGAGAGCAAAAGAAAGAAGGCAGAAAAGGGGAAAGCAAAGGTAGGGAAACCTGATATTGTTGAAGATGAAGGGTTGTTGGACCTGGTCCAACAAAGAGGAGGCTGCTCCAGTAGTTATCAAGACACAGAAGCCCAAAAAGGCTAATNCACCACTGGGAGTACTGCTTCGAGGACAAGGTCTAAGATAAAGAAGGTGAAGAAAGTACAGATTGTTGAGAGGGATGATGATCCAGAATGGAGTGGAGAGGAAGAGAAGGAGGTTGGAGAAGTGTCTACTGACAGAGTTGCCATGTTTGGCAAGAGAAAAATCTTGAAGGGAAAATTGTTGAAGGATTTGAAGGAGCCATGAATGAGGTATTTACTGCTGGAAGGACATGGTCCTTCTCATGGAAGGCAGGCTGGTCAGAAATGAAGTTGTGGAGTTCATAGGGAATGCCACAGTCATTGGAGGCAGGGTCACCTCATTGGTCAAGTGAATTGAAGTCTCCTTTGATACTCAAGAACTGGGAGTCATTCTAGACATTCCAGCTGAGGGTTATGAAGACTACACGAGGCAGAGATGACCTTGTTTAGATGGAATGGCCTCAGCTCTCAATATCACCAGATTCTTCTGCGACAATGAGAAGGAGCTTGAACCTAGGGTTGTGTACAAGAGTGAGATGAATCCTGAGCACAAGTTTCTCTTTGAATTTGTGATCAAATTCATGTTGCCTAGACAAGAACGAAGACACGCTGCTAACTACATGGATTTAACCCTCATGGAGTGTCTGTACAGAGGCAAGCAGATCAATTGGCCAGCTTTTATCATCCAGCTCTTGGACAGAGTGGTGAATGGAACCAAATCCCATGCGATCACTTATGTCTTTATTCTGACTGTAGTTCTTGCTCATTTTGGAGTTCCTACAAAGAAGGCTGAGATGGATACTGCTAAGGATTTCTTTGGGAAGGACACTCTGCTGTCTTGTGTTTATACTGTCAATGCCCCGGCAGATGAACCTGGTCCATCTCGGAAGGAACCAGTCAACAGCAAGGTATGTACTCTGGTGCAGGAAAGCGAGTTAAAGTATATGGAGATACTTCGATTGAATTCTCGCTTAATTGAGGTAGAAGCTGAGCGTGATGCTATCAAAGCTGAGTTAGCAAAGGAGAAGGAGAAAAATGAAGGTGTTTTACACCAAATGATGTCCCTTCTACAAATCAATAACCCAGCCTCATCTGCACCCTCCCAGCCTTAGGAATGTCCAGTGCTACCCCCTCCAAACCTATCAAGTGCCCAATTCGGGACAGTGTCTAGTTTGTTTCATTTTTTATTCTGTTTTTCTCATGTTTTGGCTGTTTTGATTTTAATCTGTTTTGGTGCTGATAATCCCTGTTAATTCAATGAAAGCTTGTTGTTTTGAAAAATGTTTCAATTTCTTATTTAGCTTACATTATTAGTTTCTTGTGATGATTAATCATGTTTGCACCTGCAGTTGCCTACATTGGCCATGAGTAAGAATTAAAAACTGGTAAGTATCATTTTACAAATTTTCGATGATGCCAAAAGGGGGAAGATGTGTTGTGTGATATTTATAACCTAATGAACCTGGTTCTCAATGATTATTGCTTAAAAATATACAAAATGTTTGAAGTGTGTATACAGGATAAAAGCACAGAGTTTGTCATCATCAAAAAGGGAGAATTTGTTGGTCCATGTCACTGAATGGGTTTTCAAGATTGACAAATATTGACAAGTTGAACCAGGTCCATCAAAGCATACACACCTGAACGGAGCAGTTGGCACAAGAATCGAACAAGCATAGGAGATATCAGTGATTGCTGAGTATCAAAGAACTAAGAGGATGTCTCCTAATACGAAAGATTGCAAACTGATGAAGAGAATAGAACTTGAATTCAACAAGGACAGNAGTATCAAAGAACTAAGAGGATGTCTCCTAATACGAAAAGATTGCAAACTGATGAAGAGAATAAAAGTTGAATTCAGCAAGGACAGAAACGAAGGAAGGAAGTTGAGTTTGATAAGAACTTGTTCTCCCAGGTAGAATCGGAGCAGAACTCAACAACTGACTTTATAAATACTCAAAGTATTACTGCTGAAATCAACAACACAAAGACGCACAAAGACTAAATTGAATCAAGTTCTGTAAGCAAAATTTCCAGGTTATTTGCAAACAGAAGTATTGTGCAAAGGCTACAGTTCAACTAGAAGAAACAGTTCCATCGTTTATCATTGAATCTAGTTGGTTGTAGTAGGAGTTTTAACATTGTATCTTTTCAGCTTTCTTAGAAGCAAATTGTAATAGGTACACACTGTTCAAGTTAGATTTAGCTTGAAGTCTGTAGAAATTAGCTAGAAGCTAGTTGATACAAAGAGGATTAGAGTTAGTCCTAGGATTACAAAAAAGTTTATTTTATAAGTCCGTTTGGCTCAAAGTGTTTAGTGAAGTGTTTGAGCAAATCCTACTGAGGAGTAGGTCGTGGTTTTTTCACCTTTTGAGCCAGGTGTTTTCCACGTAAAATATCTATGTCTTTACTTTACTGCTTTATTATTCCACAAATAGTAGTAAGTAGTACACCAAGAAGAACCAGGTTCTTCTTATTCGACAGCACTCGAAAATTGGGTACTGCACAATTATCTTATAATATTGTGTAGTATTGAAGTCTAAAACAACACATAATCATCCCAGAATCCGGTATCACAAGTGCATGAGCAATTTCTAGGAAATTTAAAATGTAATACAGTAACTGTCCGGAATACAGACTCGACAGAAGAGAAAATACAATACATCTGAGGGAGACTCTGTTGGCTGCGGATCGTCTCATAAGATGCAGCTCACCTAAGTCCCCGTACCAACCACGTCGCTGCGCCCACAAGGCCACTATCCATACATGTACCTGTACATGAAAAATATATAGCAAGTGTAGTATGAGTACAAAGACAATGTGTACTCAGTAAGTATCCCGCCTAACCTCGAAGAGTTAGTGACGAGAGGTCGACTTTGACACTTACTAGAGGTCAAGTTAATATAAATATATCTGACGCTAAGCATGAATTCATTATTAAATAACAGGTAACACAGAAAGTGACAGCTTCTTTCATAAGTAAATCTCAGTTTCCGTCATTTCAGTAGAAAATTTATATTCTAAGGAAAATTAACAGCTCAAATCACGGAAAGTACCAAGAAAATAGCATGCGCAAATAATGTCGAGGTCATACGGTCCGATCCAACATAAATGTAAAATGTGCACTGTCGAAGGGTCGAACGGCATGAACCATAGATACATCTATTTTCCCGCTCGCGAATCGTACATCCGACGCGGTCCTCGCTCGCGAATAATACATGCGACGCGGTCAAATATAAATATAAATTTATACCCCACTCGCGAATCATACTTGTGACGTGGTTGAAAAATAGATTTCTCAACTTATTAAAGTATTGTTCCATTTCCTTTCAAAATGTGAAATTTCAGTGAAAAATTTTAAGATTTCCATTTTTGGATAACAATTTTCGACTCCTTTCAAACTATTTAATAAGCATGCTCAATTTAGTTCCTTCTCAAAGTAAACAATAAACACAATACAAGTATAATAACAACAAAGCATGATATGAGCCTAAAATTACCTGGACAGAGGCATAACTAGTAGCAACGCACGGACTCTCGTCACCTCATGCGTACGTACCCCTCACAAACAGTAGCACATAAATAATCATTTCACCTATGGGGACAATTCCCTCTTACAAGGTTAGAAAGGAGACTTACCTCGCTCTGAAGTTCCATAACCGGCTCCCAAGCCCTTCCGACAGCTCAATTCGATGCTCAACGCTCCAAAACTAGTCAAAAATCATGAAAACATATGAATGTATGCTCAATTGCTCATAAAAATTCAGTTCATAATAATTCCTAACCCCAATCGTAAGGTCGATAAAATCACTCTCGGGCCCACGTGCCTGGATTCCGAAATTTTTCGAAGATAAACTTTATCCATGACAACACGAACTCCAATATATAATTTATTCCAAGTTCCATAACCAAAATCGTGGTCAAAATCCAAAATACAAATTCTAGATTTTCTACCAAAACCCCCACAATTTATACAAATTTCCATGTTTAAATCCTTATACAATCCATGAATTTAACTTATAATAAGTGGGAACCACTTACCTTGTGATGCTCAATGAAACTATCCCCTTAAAGCTCTCCAAAATCACCCAAACCAAATGAAAAATGGGCCAAATCCCGATCTTAAAATATTCTGCCCAGACGACTTTCCGCACCTGCGGTACACCAGCCGCACCTGCGGAATGTCCATCGCAGGTGCGGTTTCCCCCAAGCTAGGCGAAATCCGCTTCTGCGGTCACCCATGTGCTTCTGCGCTCTCGCACGTGCGGCACTCACCTCGCATCTGCGTGCTCGCAGATGTAGACATACCCTCGCATATGCGGCCTTCCCAGCTACGTCCAATTGTCCCTTCTGTGACCCAATAGCCGCACCTGTGGGCTCGCACATGCGGCCTTTTTCACGCAGATGCGATTACACCAGACACCAGCAGCCCTTAGCCTTTCTCAACTCTAAATTCAATTTGTTAACCACCCGGAATCCACCCGGGGACCCCGTCCAATCACACAGACCAGTTCCAAAACACATTACGAACTACGTCGAGCCTTGAAATCACATAAACAACGCAAAAATCACGAATCACACCCCAATCCGAACTTGATGAACTTTAGAACTTCAAACTTCCTCATTCGATGCCGAAACCTATCAAATCACGTCTGATTGATCTCAAATTTTGCACACAATTCATATTCAACATTATGGACCTACTCCAACTTCCGAAATCGAAATCCGAACCCGACATCAAAAGTCAATTTCTGGTCCAACTCCTCGAAAACCTTCGAATTTCTAACTTTAGCCAAATGGCTCCAAAATGACCTACAGACCTCCAAATTCACTTTCGATCGCACTCCTAATACCAGAATCACCATGCGGAGCTATTCCCAGACTCGAAATCCCAAACGGACATCGATAACACTGAAATGCACTTCAACCCAAATTTATGAATTTCTTCCAAAATGCCAACTTCCATAATAGACGCTAAAACGCTCCCGGGTCATCCAAAACCCGATCCGAACATACAGCAAAGTCTAAAATTATCATACGAACCTGCTGGAACTTTCAAACCCCGATTCCAAGGTTGTTTACTCAAAAATTTAACCTTAGTCAATTTTCCAACTTAAAGCTTCTGAAACGAGAATTCTCTTTACAATTCAAATTCCAAAACTCCCGGAATGCAATTCCGACCATGCAAACAAGTCATAATACCTGAAGCGAAGCTACTCATGGCCTCAAACTGCTGAACGACGCGCTAGAGCCCAAAACGACTGGCCGGGTCGTTACAAGGCCAATGTGATAAAGGTGCTTCCTTGTGGGTAACCTGTTGTGTTGCATGAGCCAAGTGAAAATTTTTATTTATCTGGGGCCTTAAGCCTCCATATCCGACTAAACTGGTCATCTCCAGATCTGATTCAATGAAGGAGTAGGCTTATTTTGCACTAAATAGACCATTGCGAGGTTTCAGATTAGTTATCTTCAGCAGTTGTACTTTAGGGGATGCAAGTTGCTTTAGTATCCTTTTTTAATGTCTTTTTTTTAATTTTTAGTTAGATTAATAGTTGCCTAGTCATATGTTTTAAGTTCTATGGTTCAACACCAAATAGGTTTTCAAGGGTTATGTGTTTTTGTTGATAAAATAAAAGGAAGCATGATAACTTGTGAAGTTAAAGTTATGACACTATAAACTGGAATAAATTTAACTTGAATTATTGACTAATAATTAAGGATTTTTGTGAGATAATTTTTTTTATTGAGTTGGTTATATACTATCAACATTCATGATCATCTTTAAGAACTTGTACTTTCATTATTATAACTCAAACATAATTCATAATAAATTTGTAGTACTCATTAAGACAAGGTACACGCGTATCGTGCATCGTGCGTACCTCGCTACTAGTAAGCCAAAATAGAGGATCAAGTAATAAGACATGCTCTCATTAGATTAATATTGCATGTTATACTTCACTAGTAAGAAGGGTCTTTTTGGGTATATTTTGTGTTTGTCGCCAAGTTAAACCCTTTCTTATGATATTATCCTTTGTTAAGTAGATTGTGTGGTAGATTAATTTTGATATAAGATCAAGCATAAAATAATATAATATTTAATTAGTCACATAACCAAAAACAATCGTCACATTCTTTATTTGGTGAGCAATATTAGATACATACACACATTAAGTTTCGTGATAATTATGTATCTGTTTTTTAGGGAATAACGCGTAGAATAAAAAATTTATGTATTTAATATAAGGAATTAGATCATTAAAAACAAAAATATCTCATGAGTAAATAATTCTTATTATAATAATAATTCCTTCCTTATTATAACAAATTAACAATTATAACAATTCGTTATATCTCTCAATCACCACATAAACATTTCCTATATCTTAATCCAGATGAAGATATCCAAACATAAAAATAGCCAAAAGTAGGCAAAAAAATAAAGATTGACAATCTCCTTCAATCCCATGGCAGTGCTACAGAAGCTCAGTTCCTTTAATCACTTGTCCAGACAACAATCTCAGTTCAAGAAACCCAAACTATGTTGTCCTTTAAAGATTCAGATTTTCAGTTGTCCTGTAAAACACAGAATCTATCATCCTTCATTTCAAGTCTCATCTTCACTAATTAACACTAATTACTCAAACCACCATGATTATGCTCAAAAATTGGTTCAAGAATTTGAACCCAAAATCCCTATTGAAGAAGCTGTGACTCCACCTAGTTCTTGGTACACAGACCCTTCTTTTTATAATCATGAACTCAATCAAGTCTTCTTCAAAGGATGGCAAGCTGTTGGTATAACATCTTTTGCACCTTTTTTTTGTCTATTTATATGCTTCTTTAAATAATTAAAAAAATAAGATCATATTTGAATTTTTGTTTAAAAATTACTACTACTCCTATTAATATTTTGGATTGTTTTTGTTCTTTCTCTGGATTTCCTGGTTCCTTTATTTAATTTTGTTTTTGGTCATGATTCAATTTGGAAATTTAGTAGCTTGTCATAGGAATTATTAGATTTATTAGCAGTATTTTTTAGACTTTATTGGGGAGAGAGGAGTTACACCACTTAAAAAGGGCAGGTCGGTTCACAAAGCATTCTGCATTTCCGTAGGGTCCTGGGAGCGTACCCCGATGCTTGCATATGATTCGACGGCTTGAACCCGTGACCTATACTTGACAACTTTGTTGTTGCTCCAAGGCTCCCCTAAATCTTTGCAATTGTTTTTTTTCTTTTTGATATTAATCCTTGCCTTTATTAGCTCTATGACTGAAGCTTGGATGTTGAGAGCTTTCCTTCATTTGTCCTTACACATATCTTTATGTACACTCTTATTACTAATATACTGTAGTAAATTAATACACATACACTCTTATCACTAAACTGCAGTGAACAACTTAATTATGGTAAATTAGTATGGTTTGGTGTAAACACCGGGTGCGCAAAAGTTTTTATACCGCACCTTCCCTTTTAATTCCAACTGTATTAGTGGTTGTCGTAGCTAATGGTATTGCAGTCTTAAAAAATAGCTCTTATGGATCTCCTGCATATGCGTGTTTGCAGTGGCGAAGCCAGAAATTTTTTCAAGGGTTTTCAAACTTGAAAGGAGTGAAAAAAATTCTTTGACAGAGAGTGTTTAGTATATATTATATACCTCTAAAACCTAATATTCTACCTATATACCCAGTTGTAATTTTCAGATGAAGGGTGGTCAGTTGACCATCCTTTTAAGACATATAGTTTCTCCCTTGTGTGTGTGTGTTTTCATGTATTAATGTATTTCCATCGCGGCAATAGACAATATTTTAGTGGAACTTTGTTGAAGTAATTTTCTGAGCCGAGGGTCTATTGGAAACAACCGCTCTATCCTCACAAGGTAGAGGTAAGGTTTGCGTACACATTATCCTCCCCAGAAGTATGTTATTGTTGTTGTTGTTTGTTGAAGTAATTTTCCGATAGTGTTAGGAGGAGCTTTTTTGAGGCACAATTAGTATTCGTAAAGTTTAGTTTGCAAAGCTCAATTTGAGCTCAACTTGCTTAATGTGCTATTGCATAGAGTCATTGGTAAGAACCTTTATGAGGTACAAACTATGGTAATTGTATTGACTACCGGACAAGTAAAACGAGAGTGTAATGCAGGTTCTTGTTTTTTTGTCTAGTAGTAGTATGATTTTACCAATTCTTTGTAAGAGAGTATTTAAGTGATCCGCTTTCTGAATGTGAATTTGCTGCAATTCTTTTGCGATTTTCAGGGTACACCGAACAGATCAAAGAGCCTAGCCAATATTTTACCGGAAGGTACTGTTATGCCATAAATTTCATTATATTATGCCATTGGTACTTGTTAGTTGCAACTGATTCACATCAAAAGCTTTTGCGTAAATGCAAGTGAAAGGGATAACAAGCTCTCAGTCTGGTTAATCTTAAGATGTGCCTGTCTATTTTGTTCGAGTAGCTAATAGTTAAAATACAGATTGGGCAATGTCGAGTATGTTATATGTCGAGATGATGGTGGAAAAATACATGCTTTTCATAACGTGTGCCGGCATCACGCCTCTCTTCTTGCCTCGGGAAGTGGGAAAAGATCTTGCTTTGTTTGCCCATACCATGTGAGTTTTTAATTGCTTTGAGCTGATTTCAGTTTTCTTTTCTCGGTACATAATGTGATTTCAAGGCTTACTTCACCATCAGTTTTCTCTTGGTCTTATCATTAAGGGGTCGTTTGGTAGGGTGTATAAGAATAGTGCGGAGTAAGGTGTATTAGTAATGCATGGGTTAATAATGCAAGCATTAGTTATGCGGATTTTATTTCTTATCTACTGTTTGGTGTGGTGTATTAAAATTATAATGCATTGCATAATTTTTAAGAAAAATAGTTGTTTACAAAAATGTCCTCCATATTTTCTAGCTTTAAGGGACTTTAAGGACAATTTTGCCTTTAACCATGCTAATGCATGCATTAATAGCCTTGGTATTACTAATGCCATGGTTTTCTATGCATTACTTATGCATAGGATAATGCCAAGTATGAATACAAGTATTAGTTATACACAGGTTGAAAAAATGTACCAAACAAGGTATTAGTAATGCATAGAGCTAATGCTTGCATTATTTTTTCTAATACCTCCTACCAAACAACCCCTAACTGTTCTTTCAGTAAATGTGATTACATGTTGGGTTATTGCTGACAATTGGAGTGAAAGAGTTCATATTTACTACTAATATCTTTTTGTCCGCACACACTCTGCGTACTGGTATTACCTGCATATTTTCAGCAAGTAAAACTAGGAGTTTCTGACTATCCATTTTTCTTTATTACTGAGGTCCTTGATGAGTCGAGCTTGCATTTGAAATACGGTACAATAGCCGAGCCTGATACTACATATGCTAATTATTATAGTATATTAGTTCGTTCTATTGCCTGGTTATTACCTTGTTGTTGCTATTAATTGGTTATTGCTTTCTTTCACTGTTCTTGAGCCCGAGGGTCTATCGGAAATTGCCTCTCCACCTTCATAAGGTAGAGGTAAGGTCTGCATACACATTACCCCCCAAACCCCACTTGTGAGATTTCACTGGGTTAGTTGTTGTTTGTTTGTTTGTTGCCTTGTTATATTGTTTGAAAGAATATTTAAGATCTATTATTTAAATTAGATGTCATGGCCAAATATATGAACGGAATGAAGTAGATATCATAGTTGAAGATAAAAATACTTTTGTATTTCATTTGATTTTCTTGTGTTTATTCCTTCTTCAGTGTGTGATCAATGGTGTTGTGACCATCAAGTCGGAGAGGGGTAATCAATTACTTATTAAGTTAATTCAGAAGTACATGTTTTTGCCTCTTCCCGCACCCCCAGATAGCGGGAGCTTAGTACACCGGGCTAACCTTTATGTGTTTGCCTCTTGTTAATTTAGTATGTTTTCTTGCTCCTTTATGTACTTAGATATTAGCTTCTTAACATGCATCCCAGAGATATTATTATCTTAACATTTGTTCGGTATAGCATATGATACAACTTTAGACATAGTGGAGGAAATACCATCAAATATAATTTTATATTTTACCGTTCTTCCTTTTGCAGGGGTGGACATACGGATTGGACGGAGTGCTTCTCAAGGCAACTAGAATAACTGGAATCAAGAACTTCAAAGTGAATGTATTAAACATATATTGAATAACCACATTGTCAATTAATGGTCAATACTTAAATGTAGGGGTGATTTGGTCTGTTGTGTTTTTCTATATGAAGGATAGGAGATGGGACTAGTTCCAATGAAAGTAGCTGTATGGGGACCGTTCATACTTCTCAATTTTGAAAATGGAGTTTTGTCTGAACAAGAATCTGATTTTGACTTGGTTGGAAACGAATGGCTGGGTACTTCATCCCAAATCTTGGCGGATGGTGGAGTCGATTCTTCATTAAGTTTTTTATGTAGACGCGAATACACCATTGAGTGTAACTGGAAGGTCAGTTCTAACATTACGGTTAGATCAGTTCATTGGTCCACAATAAATCGGTCCTTTTCTAATTTACCAGTGTGTTCTGTTGTAGGTGTTCTGTGACAACTACTTGGATGGCGGTTATCATGTACCATATGCTCATAAAGGTCTTGCTTCTGGTCTGACGCTTGACTCGTATTCTACCACGGTACGCTCAACACTATTTTCTAACTTTGAGTTGTATTCATTCTTAATTTTCCTCTGAATCCAGTTTCCACGAGCTACAATTTAAGTGGATGTCTGCTGTTGTTGCATGTAACTATTAATAATGAAGCAGATACTTGAGAAAGTCAGCATCCAACGATGTGAAACTGGTAGTGCAGAAAAGGACCAAGAATTTGATCGACTTGGATCAAAAGCTTTATATGCATTCGTGTATCCAAACTTCATGATCAACAGGTTGGTGCTTCATATATAGATAAACCGGCTGGTTTCTCTTCAACTTTTTCATGACTGGTAATTCTTGTAAACCTTATCTATGGAGCACATAGGTATGGTCCTTGGATGGACACGAATCTAGTACTGCCTCAAGGACCTCGGAAATGTCTAGTGATATTTGACTACTTTCTTGATGCATCTCTCAAGGTAAATGTAAATTCATTCTACGTAACGTGTGTTTAATTTCTATATGCATCTCTCGTACCTCTGTTCTTCAGTTCTCTCCTAAGTACTCTGGAGGCACTGAATTGTTTAACTTCCTTGATTATTTTCATACTGGTGGTGATAAAAAATTTGTGCTCAACAAGATTAAATCTTGAAATTACTAAGTTGAATTTGGACGTTAGGAGAGAGAGAGAGCTATCTATCAGGGAGATAAAACATTTCCTGTTATGCCTACTTGACATCTGATACTAGACTGATTTATTCTATGGTGGGCTAGGTTTTTTGTTTGGCGCTAATTTCTTTTAGGAGGCCCAACTATTATAATTTCTAATTTGGTGGATCTTAGACTGCATTGTCGGCCATTTTCCGTATCAATGTGTGGTTATCTATTAGCTCAACTATAAGGACTTTTGTTCATTTACGTCTAGTTATGCCTTTATTAAGCGTGAAGGGAAGCCTGGCGTAACTGGTCAAGTTGCTGCCATGTGACCAGGAGGTCACGGGTTCGAGCCGTGGAAACAGTTTCTCGTAGAAATGCAGGGTTACCCTACATATAATAGACTCTTGTGGTCCGACCCTTCTCCGAACCCCGCGCATAGCGGGAGCTTAGTGCACCGGGCTACCCATTTTATGCCTTTATTAAGCCTAAAGATCCTCCACTACCGAAATGCCATTTTCTCTTCATGGAAGATCTTTTTGGTACCCGGGGAAGGGAGAGGGAGGGGGGGATACATTTATCCTCATTGTGTTCCATATGTTACTGGTGTAAGGAGTACTTTTACATGATAGAAAAGGAAAGGAATCATAATTCAAAGTTATGGTGCGCCCAAGTCTTTGTTTTCTTACTTAAAGATCAATTTACTACTTCCAGAAATTGATTCTTTATATGTTCACAGGGTGACGAGAGTTTTATTGGACAGAGTCTCCAAGATAGTGAGACAGTGCAGGTATAGTAAAAACATGTAATCTATTCTGATCAACTTTGTTATTGGCACGGCAATGCATATATGCATCTATATGTATTCGATCATATACACACACAAGTATCATTAATTTTGCTGACTACAATTTGCAGATGGAGGATATAAATTTATGTGAAGCTGTACAAAGAGGGCTCGAATCACCCGCGTACAGCTCTGGCCGATATGCACCACAAGTCGAGAAGGCTATGCATCATTTTCACTGTCTTCTATATGAAAATCTTTGTAATTGATGTATTTCTTTGTGCTTACTATGTTTGAGATTTCCAGAAAATTACCCTCAATGTTTTCTGCTGATAGTAGCAGTTATCTGTGCCAGAAAATTATCTTCACTGTTCCTAGGCCTTTGCACCTTTCATTGTACTATGTATGGCTTTAATGTTGTTCTAAATCACAAGCTATTCGGAACTAGAAGAAAAAACTCCAGAAACTACACCATGGAACTTCCAACTTGTGTCTCTTATCTTTTTTGTTATACCATGTATAACCAAAATTAGACTTTTTGAAAATATTTCAATCATATCGGTCTCTCTTTGTTATCAGTACAGTTCGGTTAATTTTCGATACTTTTTTAAATGTCGTGTAAAAGTCACTAGTAAAAAAAAAACATACGTACTTTTATACGACTTAACAAAACTCTCTAGACATTTCTACTGTTGAAAAGGTGATGAATTAAAAAAATATGAAAGACGGCCAGAGAATAGATCCATCTACTATTCTACAGTAGCATAAAGGAAATCAAGCAAAGATAAAAAAAAATATAAACCATATGAGTGGACAGATATTAACCAAGCTGGGACTCAAGATTAAAGTTTATAAAAGATTAAATATTAAAAAAGATAAATCTACGTCATACGAAAGAAAACATATTCAATACATTGTAGTTTATTTCTCATAGTCACTAGAGTATCTTGTGTCTTGCTAGTGAATATGCGGAAAATAATTTAGTTTCAACGGAAATAGATTTGGGAATTTGGATTTGAGTATTAATTACTTATTAGATTGTAACTGTTTTGTAATTACAATGTCCAAGGAAAAATTTAATGTTTCATTATTTTTAATTAATATAATATATTTTCACATTTAAATTTATTCGGTATGGTTAGTATTTTTTCGATTTATTTTCATAAATTAAAGTTATAGATTCATATAAAAAACCTACAGTTTTATAAAAAAAATAAAAGCCTGAAAATAAATTCAGTACACGATTTGATTGGTTCAGTCGTTGAAAATATCCATTGACATCCCTACTCTAGAGTGGAAGAGCTGAGGATAAATGGCTATCCTCTATCAAAGACGATGAAAAATCACACATGAGTAATGTNACAACAGTGGAAAAAAAATATTGCGGCCAAACTACATATATACGTTAACGTCTGTTTTAGACGTTAAGGTATAGCGCTCTTTTAAAGAGCGCTATACGTGAAGTTGATTAGACAGGCAGATATAGCATCATTTATTAAGGTGCTATATCTTACTAAATGGCGCTATACCCCTTCAAATAGGTGTCCCTTCCCCTCCCCCCTCACCTCCCCCCCCCCCTCCCCGGTTACAGACAGAAACAAACCCCCTCCCCTCCCCCCATTTTTAAATCATTAGCAGCGGTCCTAACGACCCAAAAAAACTCGAGTGGACCTCACCCCTCCCACAAAAAAAAAATTCTTGGTCCCACATCCTAGCTAAGGCCTTCTCTCGTTGTGGGTTGCTCGTGTGGGATTCAAATCTTCAATTCTTTAACTTTCCTAAAAACATAAATCGAGGTATTCCGATTTAGTTTTTGTCGAAACTAGTATAAAAAATGCATATCAATTGTTTTAAATGTGTTCTATATTATTTTGTGCTTTTTTATGATATAAATGGCATGTTATTTTTATCCGAACTAAGATATTAGTGTGCTAGAAAATATGTAAAAATTGAGAAATCATTAGTATCTGTTAAGAAAAAATGTTAATAAGTTACTTTTTACTGTTGTATATGTATTTTCGTGAATGTTTTGTGATTAAATATATTTGTTATTTTTATCTGGTTTAGATTATTTATTTTCTTAAAGACTAGTAATATAGTGCCTTTTTAGCGTAGTAAAATGTAGTGCATTTTAGCGTAGTATCCATGTAGTTATTGAAATTAATCATTTAAGTATCTCTTATACCCAAAAACATGTCAAAATAGCTAATAGATCAAACACAAACTCTATCCAATTCTAGTCAACAATCGTAAAAAAATAACATGAGAAAAAAATACTATTTTTCATATTTTTCGGATATGTTGGTACTATGGGCCTCAAATATCGAGCCCGAAACTCATAAATATATCTTTAATAATTAAATCTTGTATAATTATGAATTTTAATTATTTAATTTTATTATAGTCAAAACTAAGTGTGTAACAAACAATATATAAAATAAAACATGTAAAATAATAAAACTAACACATACAAAAATTCAGGATATCTTGGTGCTATTATGCCTCAAATATCGAGTCTGGAACCCATATGTGAATATTTAATAATTAAATCTTATATAGTTATAAAAATTAATAACAAATAAACATATAAAATAATAAAACTAACATGTAAAATAATAAAACTAACACATACAAGAATTCAGTCATCTCACAACACTCTCTTACGTTGTAAATTTTCGCCCACCTGTTTATGCACGTTTTATCAGGAAAAAGCATGTCATTTGCTAGCACAGTTGTTCGAGACTCATCCCATATTGCTATCCGAATTTCGTCGATATCCCTTGTGAGGGCATCCACATCCGGCATACTTGGCAAATGATCAAGGTAGGGAATCTCCCTTGAATGAAAAGGCACTTGAGACTCGTACACTCTTGGTCTAATGGGGAGTGGAGCATGCTCCCTCGTCAAATCGGGTCCAGCATTCTCTTCCTCCTCATCACCACCCTCATCAAGGAAGGGTGTGTCGTCTCCGGACTCATCGGTATTGTTATCATAATCACTGTTCTCTTCCTGCCTCTGTGCATCTGACAGATCCCGATTAAATATGTCGTCTTCGGGCAATTGAGTTAGGACAGGAGGTTCAAGTAGCTCGTTTTCACTGCACAAACAACAATATAATGAGCTGCTCAAATTGATAAATACTTTACATATAGCTATATCACTTCACTTACAAATCGTAATGTGTTGACATCCCATGATAAACATTATCATGTTGGTGATGACTCCCAGATGGATCACCATGATCCAACACACTAGAACTATGCATATTTCAACTAGGCGTGGGTTTATAACTTGTAAAATTCATATCTGGTCGGTAACCCCTATGAAATATATGAGTGTTAATACAAATTCAATACAACAAAAATAAACATCGTAACACAAAGAAAAATTGAAGTTTACCACTCGTCTTATGGATTATGTAAAGTAGGAGAGAAATTATTTCCTCGCTCCTCATTTGCTCGTGGAGATAAGTTTAAATCAGGCCAAAATCTTTCAGCCGGAACCTGTTCTGCTAAAACTGCTCCAAAATAGCCACCCGATGACTGAGGGATATCCCTGATTTGCGCAATCTCATTTGTGCAAACATCTTCAACCTTACATTTCCAACATTTTTATCAAAGGAAATTTTCGGTATTCATTCAAAATCCTCAAAAAATCACTCAAAGTTTCATTATCCTCTATGTTAAACTCAACGTAACATGCAATCTCTTACGAAGTGATAGAATGCGGATATCTTCCGGTTACTTTAAGGTTCACTAAACATCTGCTCACACTCATTTTATTACACAACAACGATATTAATCTATCGTACTCCATTGTAAGTGACAACTTAACATGACACTGTGGAGATAAACTATAGCTTACTGAGTTATTCGCCACCATAACCTCACCCCCCTCCCCCAAACAATATAATAAAACCATTACTTTTCGCTTTTCAGACACTATGACAAAATGTTTGAGAATTTAACAAGAAGAAAAATTTAACAAGAGTTTGAGAATATTTCTGAATGGATTTTTGCAAAATTCTTAACGCCTTTAAATAAGGTAATGCCCAATCCGAGAGGGTCGAATTTTTGAGGTATACCGCCCTTTTAAAGAGCTATACCCATTTAAATTATTGTTATGTCAGTTAAGAGCAGAAGAGTTGGTGGGGCGCGCAAAATATGTATAACACCCTTTATAAAGGCAATATACCTGGCAGTCTTGTCAAAGTCAGACATAGAGCCGTTATAAAAGGCATTATACATATAAAAGGGATGTAATTTGGTCACAATATTTCCACTCATTTCCGTTATTCGAGTCCAAAAAGACCACATTAGATTCCGGACTCATGATACAAGCGATATGCTTGCTTGTGCTATCTTAAAATTAATGATATAATCAAGTGCAACCTTGAAGATAAAATTAGAATACAGAGCGAAATGTTGGTGGGTCTATCTAAAGCAAATTGCTGAGTAATCAATTCCTTGTATAAATGATAATTGCATGTTATATGAACAGTAGAAAAAGCGGCTATTTTTTACCTCCAAGAACATCAGACTCGAGTACATTAGGAAAACTCGAAGCTGCTGCAAGGCCAACTACATCCGAATTTGAAGAGGCAATCAAGAAATATATTAATACTGTTCTACTACATTCACAAAATGACCCAACTAGTAAAATATTAGCGGCAAATTTCTGTACAGTAGCAAAAGAAACGCCACCCTTACAAAACGCAGAGGCACTGTTGTTAGTTAATTTCGTGTATGTATAAATGTCTATGAACACTCCTGTTGATTTCTTCGTTTTGGTCATTTCTTGGAGAAGTACTCCCCAAATGGCTTCTCAGGGACAGGTATCAACTTCCCAAGAACAGCAAGGGGCCAGCTGTTGAGCAAAACCAACTTCACTTAGTACCAGAAAAATTACTAGATCAATTAATGCAGTTCATAAGACCAGACTAACCTTATAAATCCAATGGCTATTGAAACAAGCCACAATTGCCAACTCAGTCTCACAGTTGAAACGAAGTTTCCAAGAAAGAATATTATGATAACCTAAGGGAAAAAAAAAGATACTGTTAATATGATAGGTTGATGTTCAACGCTAAACAGAAGGATAGGGAAGAGGTATATACCTGAAGCACCAATGTTAAGCCGACGATTGAAATGAACAGACGGTTTTTGTGGACTCCTCTGAATACATTCATCTCATCTGGCTTCCGAGCATTGAATTCATTGAAAACCTGCAGTTTCAAGTCATTAGCAGTGGATACAGCGATTAAATCTCAGTACACAGGCAAATATCTAAGCTAATGTGGCTCATTGCAAACAGCAAAATGAAATTTCAGTTTCAGACTTTTTGCCCCATCGCCCGAACAAAACCAAAAAAGAGGAAAAATTTAGAAACACAGGGAAATTGAAGGAGCTCAAGAGAGAAAGTTGCCTCATTTAATTTGAGAATCATTTCCAAAAACACAACCAAGATCTTTAAAAAGCGCAGAGATTACTACCGCCTCCATCCGAATTGGTTGTCCACCCTTGATCTGGCACGATTGAGGGAAGATTTGAAACTATGAATTGTTTAATTTTAGTTGAGAAAACACACAGATGCTTTGACTTTTTTATGGCCAAAAAAGGAAAAATAATAAGGTGGAGAAGCGAGGCGGCTAAAAATTTTATGGTATTAAATGTATTAGACCTGCTGATTCAAGGAAAGTGGACAACTTCTACAATCCAAAAATGTAACTAAGACAAAAGTCCTAGAGGAGAGGACGTGCTTGAGTTCACACTAGGTACAAACAAGATATCTTTCTTATGTAAGAGAGGTAAAATATACTATGGGGAGTGCAAAACCCAATCATAGCATGTTTCTTTATCAGCTATTCTTACCTGACACAGGACAAAAGCATTGAAAATCAAGGTATTCTTCACTTTAACAGCGTGCTCCCTCGTCTCATGCTCCAAATGCAGAATTTGTTCACCTCGAAAATTGAGGATTAGGAGAACTGTAACTTGATACAGAGCCTGCAGATGTTCAAGCAGGAGATATCAACCTCGAAAACTAATGTAAAATGGATATTTCTCACTTTGGAACATCAGCCATCAAATTCTTTTTACCTGTATTAATAGGTTTCTCCACATTATATTGGTGACGAGAGGTTCCCTACGGTAGAATTAAACAAACAATTAATTGATGTTCGCACGATAAACACTATAACTATGAGAACATAGGTTAGTAATACAGAAAGAAGCTGAAAGTAAGTTGATCCATTTGGGGAATCATTGGCTAGAGCTGCAACAGAACATATTCCACCACTAAATGTTATTGATACAAGTAGGATGCACATCAGTACTGAAGCATGAAATTGAATGGCAGAAGATATTGAGGCAATATAGAAGTCTCTATAATCTAGTAACATAAGTGGAAAGAGTCGGAAACGTATAGAATCCAGCTTACAGTATAATCACATTAATGTTAAGAATGTAGTCAGAATGTTCAATGTTCAAACCTACTGAAAGAATAATGTGCGGAAAAGTTGGTTTTCCTGCAGGGTGGTTTCAGCACAATCGCAGGGGTAGATGTTTTATAAAAGTATCTCACAGCTTCAAAACAAGTTCACTTCCTACACATTATTGAAAATGACATGAAAGAAAAAATTTCTAACAGATCAATAATACTTCCTTATACGAAATCAACTGCACAGCCACATGATGGATTAGTTATCTCTAAAAGCCAACCCCATCTGTCAAACTACAAATACGCAGAAACGGTAGTGCAGCCAAGCAAATGTTACTTGAAGAAACAAACAATATATTTGCCATTAAAATGTTGAAACAAGCTTCTTTTTTTCAGAGATTGATCTGCAAACTAACCTTCGACCAACAGGAGCTCGGCGCATTAGATGATCAGTTGGTGGTTCTGTGGCCAGTGCAAGCGCACCCAAGGTGTCCATAATAAGATTTACCCAAAGTAGCTGCACAGGTGAATGGCAAAACCTAAATGATTAACATCAGAACATAGAGGTCGGACACAGTGTGCATCCGCTAATCACACTGATCAATGATAAGAGAGCAGAGAAACTAAACCTGAACAGCATTCAATGGGACATCACCGGCAGAAACTGCAGCAACAACATTAATTATAAGAGCAGCAACGTTAACAGTTAGCTGAAACTGGATGAATTTCTGGATGTTAGCATATACGGATCTGCCCCATCGGACAACCTGCATTTGATGGGAATAAAAAACAATAGAAATAAGTATTGCCGTGCACTGGTTTGAAAATTTTTAGGACCCATTTGGCCATAGAAAATTTGGGTTTTATTTGGCAAACACATGTTTGGGCATAGATTTTGCTTACATATTGGCAAAATTCCAAAATCCCAAATCCCAAAACCAGCTATTGGGCCAAAATATCACTATTAGTTTTTTTAAAAATTACCCCAAACTTTTGTATTTTATAAAAGAGCCCATCATTTATTATTTTGTAACAATGTTGCTTCATCTTCTCGGTCATCTAATGCGGTCATCTAATAGTGTATCGTGTAGTTCATTATAAAAATGATAATTTTGTACCAAATTTATTTATGTTCAAGAATATGGTTTGCGATAATATAATGAATGTTATTCAAGAATATGGTTTGCGATAATATAATGAATGTTATTGATAATGGTACTGTTGGGTATTTGTGATAGTTTTTAGAACTTGTGGGTATAAGTCATGTTTCATGTTTTTCCAAAATAAATTTGGGAAATATGTTTTGAAAACTGATGTCCAAACACTTTTTCACCCTCAAACCAAACTTCATCCAAATCAGATTTTTCAAAACAAATTTGGGAATCTATGGCCAAACGCTAGCTTAGAACATCAATCACTGCAACTAGAAAAGATACTAATGAGTTTCCAAAATATATCAGGTAAAATAGATCTAACTTCTGAAGTGCTGAAGGCAATTAAAACGTGTACAGAAAACTTGCATTCTGAGATAGGAACTTGTTAGCAATAAAGAACCTTTCAGAAAGTAAGAGCCTCTCCCAAGTATTTCAGTCATTCCAGAAGATTCAAAATTCCCAGCAGGAAAGTTCATTCCCCACCATTAAAAAGTTATACTAAGCACTTCCTTTTAGGTTCCAAAATATATAAACACGACTTTTGGGATATCTTCAAGGCAATAAAATTAGAAAAAGATTGTTCATATTCCCTAAGTCAAGCATGCAAGACAAGTTTGGCTTAACTAAGATAATAAGAGCCTGAGAACTTCCTGCTAAAGCTGCCAGCATGATAAACTGACCTTCACGACAGAAGCAAAATTGTCATCCAGGATGATGATATCTGAACTTTCTTTGGCAACTTCTGTTCCTTGAATGCCCATAGCAAGACCAATATCGGCCTACAAGGCAGCAGGAAAGCAAATTTTATTAGCAAAATACAGCGGTTCTCACCTGCTAGGCTGCTACCCCATGAAAGAAAAACAGAGAGCAAACAAGAAAGTTTAACCAGCAAATAAAAGAATAGAACGCAAGAGAAAAAACTTCATTTCTCAATGGTTCAGCAAGTAACCATATAGCAACAGAAGGAAAATCCTCTCGGGCAGAAGGGATAGTGAACAGGATAAAACAATTCAACAAGAGAATACATAGCTAACATGCACCTAGCAGACCTCATGCTTTCTATAATCATATCAGATAGCTACATTCTTAACCAGCCAAGAAGAGCACCTCATGTAGTGCAGGAGCATCATTAGTGCCATCGCCAGTTACAGCTACAACATGGCCCTTACTCCTTAGTGCTTGAACAAGCAAGAGCTTATCATTAGGAGAAGACCTTCCCATAACCTGGACATGATGTGAATTTAAAAGTGAGGAAAACCTTGTTGAACGACTAAGAATAGTCTAGTTTCATTCCATACCGATATTTTCTCTGCCACTTCCTTTCTATCTTCCTCCGATAAAGCTCTAAACCTCTTCCCTTCAATCAGGTTTGGTTCAGTTGCATCAGCATCAGACTTAAGAATCCCACATTCCAAAGCTATTGCTCGTGCTGTTTGTAAGTTGTCACCAGTTACCATCCTTACCTGTGAATTTGAGGGAAAACAGATTTATGCTTTAACATATATTGAAAGGCAGCAGGGCAGCTAAAATATTTCAAAAAGGATTGGAAGCAACAACCACTTGTACAACAGTATATCCTATAGTAGTGGACATCCTACACTATGAGCATATAACAAAGCTCCCTACGCTGGGACTTCCTAAGTTCAAATATGAAAGGTATAGGGTACAATATGAACAAAAAGAATCATATTATGTTACAGCCTTATACAGTCATAACATGTATTGCACACTACAAAGTTTTTCAGAGATGTATCAACCATTTAAGACTTCACCAAGCACGCAAGAGGAACACAGCTTGTCAAGGAAAACATTCACTAGTACATTCACAGAACAGCCTAGCAGGTCACAAAAGTTAAGAACTTCCACAGATTAACAAGCAGCTGATCTGCATAAACTGTTTGAGAGTTACCATGAATCTGAAACAATCGCTAAGAAAGTATACCAATAACGCTCAATTCTTTATTGTTCAGGCATCGTATTGTTCATCCAAAACCACAATTACGATCAAACCAAAAAGAATATTGATATATTCATTACAAAAGACAAGAATAACAGACTTCCTACAAAGAACTACCAATCATCCATGGAGTTTACAACTCTCCACATTGTTTACTTATGACACCAGAAACCAAGTATTTATGATATTAATGACACAAATACCTTCAATTGGATAAACTGTATGAAAACTGACAATCTGATATGCTTGAGCAAAAGGCCATTGACAAACACAAATAGGAAAATTAATAGAAAATAACACACAGATATATACAGAAGCAAAGATAGATACTTTATCTTATTAAGAAATAGGCAAATAGGCTAATTACAATACGAAACCAGAACGGCAAAAGCACAAACACTGAAACACATGTGTTATGTATGTATGTGTGTGAGTGTGTGTGTGGGTGTGTGTGTGTGTGTGTATATTTGCAAATTACCACAATACGAAACCAGAAAGGCAAAAGCACAAACACTGAAACACATGTGTTCATAACTAGAGAGTTCAAAAATCATTCCAGATAAAGTATGTAATCTGAGGTCCAGTTAGCAAAGGCTTTTTCCTTCAAATTTATGGTAAAACAGAGATGCGACCATCATAGCTAATATATGAAAAAACAAATAATAATAATTAAGGCAGGATTACACTCAATACAACATTGTGTTTCAAAGAACCAAAAGCAAATGCATTGTTCCAAATTACCTTCACGCCAGCATCAATACATAACTGAACTGCATCTCTTACACCTGGTCGGCATGGATCCTATAAGATACATGTGACGAGCAAATTATACGATACTTCTGCATTATATATGCTTAAAATGGAAAGGGTATGTAGAGAAAAGAGAAAGTGAAATGAATTGTAACTGCAGAACAGGCTATGAGAGTGCACAGTAAGTGTAAAACTTAGTACCCAGCTTCTTAAATTATCCAGGCTTAAAGATAGAGTTGAAGCCGAGCTCGGCTTATACTTTTTTCAAGGTTGAGCTCAGTCAAAGACTCATCAAAATTCAAACGTCAAGCTAGCTTTTCTTCCTATTTCTCGTATAATTATACCCCCGGACCCCACATGTGGGATAACACTGGGTTTGTTGTGTTAGTTGTTGTTGTTTTTATTGAGAAAGATATAAGTCACCATTTCTGCAATTAAAAATATTTGAGGAGGAAAGCCTAGTCCTTGGCCAGTGGCCCTAACCGTCACTCTTATCTCTCCATCCATTCTCCAACTTCCTAGCCACCATCGCTACTTCTTCTCCAAGTCGCAGCTACATGTTCACCATTCAACCTCCCCATGGTTTTGGTTCCACACCAGATTGATTTTGCTTCGCTGCTTAACTCTTTTTCACCTTGTTCTTCACCACTGTTGCTCCATAGCATCCCCGCTATAAGTTTCAGTGCCCGAAGACTGACTACCTTCCACTCTCTTACTGCTGCTTTCCAGCTGGAAAACCTAACTTAATTTTGAAGATCTCATGGAATATTAATGTCAACAAGGCGATATATCATCTCCTACCTCAAGCTTGGGAATTTGCCTTCATAGACGTCCTATATATGGGTTTCATAAAAGTGTTATCAGGTTAAACAAAGCAAACTTGAAAATTATCTTGGTTGTCAGCTTCCAAAGTCACTTTATCTGTTTGCCCGCCCTAGGTAAGCCTATGGCATACATTCTCAAGTTGCTGAATCATCTCCTTTGTGTGAGCACGAGCCCAACTTCAGTCAGCCAAGCCCAAAAACAGTACACAATACCCCATAAAGATACCAGCTTAGTTTTGATTTGACATGCAAATTTACACCCTTTATACAGACTAGCAGAATAATTGAATAACTTGGAGTTCTTCAACATTTTCTTCAGTCTGCTGCAGAAAAGTTATCCTTGGAGCATAGAAGAGAGAAATGTCCTATAAAAAAATAAAAAAAACAGGTTTAACGGGTTTTGCAAAGTACCTTAATGCCAACAATGGCAAGCAATACCAGATCACCCTCAGGTATTTGCCATTGCTCTACTTCTTCTTCGTTGGGAACTTTCTCAACATCATATTGTCTGTAAGCAATAGCAACGCATCGCAAACTTGATGCTGCCATGTCATTGATGGATTGCTTGAAATGTGACACCTGCGGACCACAAATACTCAGAACTAAAGCTGAAAATTTATAGAATAATGCTAAATCTTTTTCGGGTCAGTAGAATTATGCTATATCTTATGCAGCAGTGCACAGAATTGATAACTGAAAATTTATAGAATAATGATCAATCTTATCTCGGTCAATAGTAAATTTTCAAGGAACACGCCATTCAACTTTGCGCTGTTCTCATCTTTTAAAGTGCCCAATTCAAATTCAATGGTTCATAGTAAAAATACTCGGAGTGATAACTGACCGATATTCCTCAAAATGAAGAAAAAAATAGTGCACTTTTTAAATCAGGTTAAAGTTGCTAGTGAATAAATAATTATCAGTTTCTTCAACGGATCAACTGCTTGATAAGACAAACATTTACACAAACCTTATCATCATCCAGAGGAACCACCGACCCATTCTCATCAATGAAACTTGTACAACAAGAGAGAACAATCTCAGCCGCCCCTTTCCAGTGCAAGTGAACCTCAGAATCATGCTGCAAAACACCAAACCACACATGCAGCATCAATACATCTCTAATCAAGAAACACGTTATTGGTAACGCCCAAGGCATTGTTTGGATGGTTTCTCAACGACCATAAAGCTGTAAGAACTAAATTACGACTTCCAACCTTCCAGATAGTTTTAAGACTTTTTCCCTAGCACGAGGAAAACTTATGGCACCTAAAGAAGAGATGGACATGTTCTTTAGACAAGTAAGAAGAGATGGACACAGAAGCAATTTTCTGTGAATCATCTGGATACCAAATAAAAGAATCAGATTTTCTGAACATCAACTAGGTATCTTTTGGTCTTTGTGCTAATCAACTAGAAAAAAATCCCGTGAAAGTGCCAGAATGATAAAAGCAACACTAAAAAACAACCTTTACACCATATGGCTACTATTCTTAACAATGATGAAATGGGAATCGGTATGTCGGTTTTGATATTAGTTTGATTTTCCTGTAAAGTCCTCAAGTAGAGTAACAAAGGTTTAACACTAAAGACAAGTCATATTATATGATAAGAAAAGAAGTTTCAGAATTGAGCATTGCATTACCAGCTTCACGGCAACGCCACCTCTTTTTTTCTCTGAGTTGAATGGGAAAGCATGGATAATGGATGCTTCTGATCGTACTGCATCAAAATTCATCCCTAGCTGTAGAAGAAAGAAACAGTTTACTTAAGAGAATTTTGACATCAATTACTATAAGCATAAAGCAAGCATACTTACATTGACTCCCCATTGGAGAATAGCTTTCTCTGTCGGCGATCCAGAAATCTCAGCAGCACCACCACCCTATCAGAAAATGAGCAAGCACGTGATCTTCAATTGCAGTATCTTCTCTATCTAAATGCATAAAGGTAATCCCCACAAAATGATAAAGCAAAAGCGGTAAGACCACTCATAACTGATAACACGAAGTCACACCATAAAGAGTCAAAGGACTCCACAGTGGCAGAGAAGGTGCTTCAGCAATTGTTTAGTCAGAGAGCATTCTGAAACAATATCTGTTGTTTTCTTTGATAGGCAGAAAATCTGTACACATAAATCATTAGCATGGACCATAGGGGCCCATGTTGCTGGACATATCAAGCAGTATCACCACCCAGAGGATTTTTTGCTGACAAATCCACCACTTTATACAACCATTTTGTAATTGCTATTCATCCTGCAATTCATTCTCCTCTTAATATTCAAAAAGCCTAGAGTACCACCAGCACTGTTAATCCCTGTCAGCTTAGCAAGTAAGCTTCCATTAATTGAAACACTAGATTTCTAGGTTACTCATTCATGTCAAATCTCGCCATCACTTCTAGCAGACCACAAGGGCAACATACAGCTCAAAAATTTCAACTACCATATTAAACATAGAGAAATAAAAATATAAGTGAGGAATACAGTTTCTAAACTAGTATATATGGAACAGCAGATTCACACCATTCAGAGTTATCAGATTACTGAACATCAAAAGTTCCTCAAACTTCTATAGTTTATGTCAGCACCACATTGTTAAGCATAAGTGCAATCAAGAACTCCTCTATATTCATAATCTAGACCCACAAGTCAGGTGTTAGTGTAACTTGATTTTACTTTACCAAAAGTGTTTCATTTATTCAAAGGACAAATAAATAAACACCCATTTGGAACCAATACTAACAGTGATTGAGACCATCAGCTGGGAGCAGCTAATGTTACACCACAACCTAACAAATAAAAGCACAGACCACTCTCTCTCATCTTAGTAGATTCAGCCTCAGATTATAACTTAAGACCCACTTGTTTACACCATAACCGAGGAAATGATTCCTCGGTCATCCATTTGACATGACCTGTAGCCCAACATATATAGCCTGACTAGTGCATGTATCAATTAGTAGTGCAAGAAAATACTTTGTAACAGTTGAAAAGTTAATATGATGGAAAAAGCAAAAAAACTACACCTCAGTCCCAAACAAGATGGGGTTGGCTCATATGATGGAAAAAGCATTACACCAAAATCTAAATCAATATATTAAATGCCTTTGATACTTGAAACATGTGAAAATCGTATGAAATAGTATTATGAATACTATAGCGTTACTCAATCTGGATTTTCCAAAGACAATGCAATATAAATTGGAGGATGGACACTTAACATTTTGTTACCCGAATTAAATTAACATCTGAAGGCAAAGGAGAGAAATCATGTCTAGGCTCTCAACAGAGCTGACAATTCTTTATTAACTTACCTGTGGCACAAAAATGCTTCCAGTGGTATTCAGTCCCACTCCTTCATGGAGTAGAGATAGCACAGTTGGAGGCACGGCAGATCTATCATCAGGTGGATCAATCTTTTTACCACAGAGATATGCCTCAACCACAGTCATCTACAAAGGAAAAATTAAAATAGAATTGAAGCTCGGCAGCATTGTAAAGCAAAGCGGTATACAGTATAAATTGGCTCTTCATAGACAACATCAGCACTAAACCCAGTCATAACCAACAAGGGAAAAATGGAACAAGAAAAAGAAAGGAAGAGAAAGTGGGGGAAAAGTACAAGAGGTTTTAAAAAAATTCCACCTGATTCAAAGTCAAGGTTCCAGTTTTATCACTGCAAATTGTAGTTGCAGAGCCCATAGTTTCACAAGCAGACAGCCTTCTCACCTGCAGTTAAATGTTGTTTAGAACACAGAGAATATCTTAAGAAAAGAATTGAGAGAGAGATTACTGCTCCTACCAAAGCCTTATCTGCCATCATTTTCCTCATTGAATAGGCAAGCCTGCAAGATTATAGTTGACCACAAGTCAGACTACTTCAAACCAGTTGTGGAAACAGAAGAATATATTATTGCAAAGACAAATAGTAAATTCTCCAAAGTTGATGAAGAACACAAGGACCAAAATTAATTAATCACTTGGAGATCTACCTTCACAACCACACTCAGATTTGAGCTTAGCAACCAAGGCATCTAAAAGAGAAGCAAGAACTGAAGGACCGACTTACGTTAGGGTAACAGCCAAAGGAAGTCCTTCTGGCACTGCCACAACCACAATAGTAACCTACATTTTCCATAGGTTCACTGATTTCAGATTGACAAACAATTAAAGAACATAAAGGTCATTAAAAAGAGCACATACAGCAACAGTGAAGATCTTTATAGCTCCATCTACAGCCTTGCCAGCCTTTGTTTTCCCAGATTTGAATTGAACAGTGCCGTCTGGGTTATAAGTATGCCCAGTAAAGAATCTGTTCATAAAATCTCAAACTTAAGACTCTTGGAACAGTAGAGACAAGGTGAAGTGATAAGAGCGTCAATCGAATTCCAGCACTACCTGATCGTAAGGACAATCAGAACAGCAAAAGCTACAGTGAGACCAACTATACCAATGAAGGTTGCCACTCCATTCAGACGGACCTAAAATGAATTATACAAAAAAATTTAAGTAGTGAATGTTGATCCTTCAGCGCGGTCATAACATTTTACACCCAAATAACCTGCAATGGTGTTTCCTCTCCATTATCTTCTGTAATGCTTGCCATCAGCAATCCCCATTCTGTGTTTATTCCAACGCCTATCACCTGAAAATGAACACTGATGTGTTTAAAATCTTTCGATCGATCAATCGAGCATGCCTTAATCTCAAACAAAGTTTGGAGTTGATCATATGAATCCTTGTAAGCATTCTGCTCTATCCAGGCCCAAATCATTCCAATGCTTTGCTTATTTAATGTCTTTGCAACAAATTAAGGATCTCTAAAGCCATTTGAATATAAGAAATTAAGGTTTAGCAGGAAATGACCAAAGTAGTTCCTTCAACACACTAATGTCATACAGAAAAGGAGCCTACCAGCATGGTTCCATAGCCATCGGCTACTTTGCATCCAGACATAAGGAAAGGTGATTTTGAATCCTTGTGAACCTGGGTAAGAAATTAATACCAGTTAAAAAGGAAATAGCAGTGTAACCTACGAGATTACTAGAAACACTCACAATCTTGCTCTCTCCTGTCATGCTTGATTCATCAATCGCAAGAGAGTGACCCGAGATTAATATTCCATCAGCAGGTACCTGCAATCAATGTAGAAAAATAAATTCATAGAAAGATTATATCGTAGTTACAACATCAAAAAAGGGAAGAAAAAGAAACTGACCTGGTCACCAATTTTCAGAGGCACCACATCACCAACAACTACATCAAATATTGAAACGGGAATTCTCCGCCCACCTCTAACAACCTGTACAAAGTACCCTAAGAATATTTGAAGAAAACAAAAGGGAAGGACAGAAAACAGGAGACTGTCTCAAGCAATACACCGGGAAAGAGTAGAAGACAAACCTCAATTTGTATGTTCTGCTTCTCTTCATTAAGATTTTGGAACTGAAGTGATTGCTTATAGTCACTAACAGCTGCAAATGCATACAGTAGAAATGTCCAGTTACAAACAGGAGAGCAAGAAATGAACTTTTAAACTAAGGCTTTATTAATTAGTCAGATATAGTCCAGAGGCTAAAAAGTTTCTATGCAATGGATTGTATCAACTTCTTTAAATTTGGGAAAATAAATATAGACAAGTAAAGGCATGTTAGACTTGGATGCCTTTTTAATCAGCTGTTTATGCTATTGTTGTAATTGAAACTACTAATCAAAAGCACACAAGATTTTCTGCGCTGAACTCGTTTTCCTTTCACAGTTTCTTTTCCAACTCATATGCTGTGTTTACTCGTCTAACTAGGCGAAGAATCACAGACTTGACAATATCTGCATCCTTATAACAAAATTATGTTATAATGCTTTCGGTATTTCGGTATTGGCACTGAACATGTAGTTGTCTTTTTATCCTACAGTTGCTAGCAAAATGGACAGTTATACCTTAAGAAAAAAACCTAAATAAGAAGTGATACTGGAACTGTTAAGTTGTAGAAGCATTGGTTGCTAAGAAAAATCAATTTGCCGATTAGGAACTTGGTAAGATACTGAATTATTCATGAAATGTTACCCCAGTGCAGGAGATGTTCATCTAGAACTCGAGTCTTAAGTCTCTTATACATTATCTCTAGTATAATGCACAAAATACTGATCTCGCCTTATCCCGTCTGGCATAGAAAATGACTCCAAATTGGACTTCTACTATGTAAAAATCCTCCATGTACGATTGGCATATATATCGAACTACGATTATCGGTATGGTCATCAATCAGCCACTCAGTCTATACCATCCTGGATTAAATAGCAACTAACCTAGTCAGTCTCTTAGGCTTTCCCTTTCTAAATCAAATTTCAACTAAGTTTGTAGTTCTGAAGTTTGATATGGAATTCGAAGAATATCAACTTAGCAATCTAAAGACCGAATCCGACCATGTTATTGATAAATTATTCAGTGTTAAGAGTTGATTTGACATTGCAGATTTTTCATATCAGCCAAATTAAACACAAGTTTAACATCAAGAACACTACTGAAATAAAATATCTATGTAAATCCTTGTACCTGTCACAACTATGACAATAATCACTGCCAAAGCAATGCTTCCTCCATCGTACCATCCTTCTTTTATACCCTAAGAGAGCAAGCTTAAATTAGAGCAGAGAAGAAACTCACGAGATAGATATTAAATTACTTGTTTGAAGACAAAACATAGTGGAAAAGTTAGACATAACATGCCAAATAATTGTTGAGAAAAAGGAAAAGAATAAAGATGTTCATGGACACAAATTGATGGATATTGATGCATTGTTCTCTATATGCTTATCATATGTGCAATTCCCATAAAAGAAAAGGAACATAAGAGCTTTTTTTAGTTAAGAACGTAAAAGACTTTACTAACAAAAATGTGTTTTTCAAGATCTACAAAGCTATAACCATTCACCCCCGGCCGCGTTGTGTAAATCTTCAAATTATATCTCCACTCAATATCAATAAAGGAAAACAGAGATTCTTTCTACTGAAATTTCAATAAATAGTTTCCCTGTGCAGGATTTATATCCTAAAATCAGGAACAGAAATTATCATGTGTTTCAGCCCACCTCAGTCTTTATGCCCAGCGCCAATGATGCAGCTGCGGCTACCATCAAAATAATAAGGGTTGTATCACAGCAAGCTTCCCAGACAAACCTCTACAGTGGAGAACACAAGAAAAGGGTGACTATGTTTGATGATAAATAACGTGATAATAATTCTCAACAATAAATCACGGCATTAAATGATGCAATAACTATAACACATACCCAGAAACTCCTCCCTTTCTTCCGAGGATATGTGTTGGATCCATATGCATTCTTCCGTTTCAGCAGATCTACTTCATCTCCATCAATTCCTTTATCTAAATTTGTTTTCAACTTCTCTGACACCCCTTTAACCTGATGTTACAACATTTCATAACAGAAATAGAGAAGACTATTACTTCATCCAGCACTCATATGACTCGAAGAAAAAACTTAAAGATTTTAAAGGTGAACTTGCCCCTCCACATCGCTGCAAAGCAGGGACTTCGTGCTCTCTAGACATATACGTCAGCTCCTCTTGGCTGATATCAAACTCGCCAAGGGAGGTAGTAGTTGGAGGCAACGTCTTAAGAGCCCCATCCCCTAAAATAAGAAACACGTAAGACAAATAGTATTCTGCCAAAACATGTGACAAACAGAAAAATCTACCATTTGAAAACACGAACAGAAGATGCTGCCACAAAAGTGCACCTATGGCAGATCTTTCAAAACTATAGCGAAACAGCCCAATGGAATTACTCACCTTTAACTACAAAACAAAGTCACTGATTCTTTTGGCATAAAATATCAGCAAAGATGTAGCAATCGCAGTAAGAGAGTAACTATGGAAGAAAGTCCTACTTAATTCGATTACCATGTTTTCCTTTATGTCATAAATTCTTTGCAGCAACTAACTCTGCTTCTGTATTCTTGGTTTGCGCCAACAAGCATATTTTAACCTATTTCTTAATTTTAGTATTATAATAACCATGAGACATATTTTTTACTACCCACTTTTCCCCACTAACATCAGCATTCCGGTAATTAGATACGGACAAATTTAATTGAAGCTAAACAGTCAGAGCTGTCACAACATAGATTTCACTCGATGACTTAAAGTAGATCAGGAAGTGTTTACCATTGACTGTTCTCCCTGCTTCTTGAAAAAGAACAGCTGCCTGATTCATTGCAAAGTAAAAAGGAACAAACAATATTTAATTCCATTTAAAGCACTGAAGGGTAACATGAATATTGGAGAGTAATATTTACCCGAATAACTTGGGCATGTGTTCTTATTTTAGCAATCAATTGCTTTCTTTCTTCTTCCTTTTTCAAGTCCAAGGTATATCGAAATCGACGAGAAGCATTAAGGACAAGCGCAGCTTGCTGAAAGATTAGTCAGGTCAGCAGAAGTTTATATCGATCATAAATAAATGGAAGAAAAGCAGTTTCCAAGAATTTTGAATAATAAATTATATCCATAAAGGGAAAAGGCAAACATGCAGCAGTTGTCTAACCGGCAAAGAAACAAAGAAATCTAAAGCACCAGCTTATCCAACACATCGACAAACAAAATATAACAAAAGACAATTCACATAACCAGCAAACGAACTGCCCTCTGCCATTTTGGAAAATAAGATTTATTGTCTTCTTGAAGGCATAACCGCCATCATGGGATTGGCTTCAATTACAGTCTCACCACTGTAGTAGTGTCCATACATTCCACAATTAAAAAGAAATCACCCTTGAAGTAATTTTAAAAAACAAAATGCTATCACAAAGGAACGTGGACGTTGATAGCCACATTGCATTGGGTAAGAGAAAAGCTTTGACACACCACATATATCCCCTTGGTAATTATAAAATTTGGATTCGCTATAGACCATCAGAAGGACCACGCTGTAACCATTTGGGTTTTGGTGACAGTTGCAACAACGAATTTTTTCCTTTTGGCATAAACAATCAATGGCTCCACTTCCTTTTATATGTTTATCAAGAAACTCACAGAGAATCAGAGACCAATTTCACAGTGCATTAATCTCAAATGTAAACCAAGTCGCTCGTGATAGATTGACAAAAAAGGTCAATATTAGAAAATTTTCAAATATAAACATGACAGATTGAAGGCAATAAAGACTATCCTTTCAGTCTCATCACCAACATGGGCCACAAGAGAACTCTAAACAAGGTAATAAAAAGAGGATAAACCAGAATAAAGGAAACGCTTTAAAAGCAGAAAATCAATGTCTCTAGCAGTGATACCTAAGTTCCATCATATCTCAAACTTCTCCCTCCAGTCAATTCTTTAAGCATTGTCAAACAGGTGATTCAAGTCATCCATTTTAAAAATTAAAATAAAAAAACTCACATATTGAAAGGATGGAAGTTGGAGAAAGCTCTCCTTTCACAAAGGCCAATACCAAATTCACTGACAAATAACCCTAAAGAAAAACTATAATCCAATTCCCCAGAAGTCTTGACCTATCAGAAAACAAAAAATGGTTGCCACCTTATGCAAATTATACTCCATGGATCATTGGAGCACCTAGAAACACCACCAGTCCCACAACTGCTCAACCCATAGAAGACCAATACGCAATTCTACTAATAAAATAAACACTACCACAAAAAAAATGATAGGTGAAACACTAAAAAAAAACTAATAATCAAATACGCATATGGTCTTACAAACACAGTAAAGCCAAAACCATGGATCCTTAAACCCAACACCCTAGCCACCCACCTAGCGCGCACACACCACAAGCACAAAAAGCACAAAACTGAAAGAAGAAAACCAATCGAAAAACACCCAGTTGAACCCTACACATGACAGGACATAACACCAACAAAAGTAAAAATACCCCAACATAATGCACCCCAAAAAACCCACTGTATGCCCTGACATGTAAAAAAGATTCAGATCACCAGGCCACCAAAAAAGGCAATTGCAGGCTCTCTATACTAACATTAATTTGCAACTTTTAAAAATGGAAAGCAATCTTCTATAATATGTCAAAATACACAGATAATATAAGAAAATCTTTACATTGACAGTGCATATAATTTGAACTCAAGAAAAGCAAAGAAGAAATACCCAAATACGACTTTACTCCAAAAAAAAATCACATAAAACAAACAAACTAAACTACTACTCTGCAGTCCCAAACAAGTTGGACTCAGCTATATGAATCCTCACTAACCATCCTCACTAACCATGTTACTCCACTTAAACTCATCTCATGCCAACAATTATGCAAATACATAAAGAAGTGTTAGAAGTTATGTAAGTTTTCTAAATGTGTAAATCTCAAAAAGGCTAAATCACTCCTGTAAAGAATAGGACCTACCACCTACCGTAAAAAGTGTTAATATCTAAAACATATTCTCAACTAATATGTCATCTTCTTCTTCCCGCCCAGTGCACTAAGGTCTCACTTTGTGCGGGGTCTGGGGAATAGGTCCCGGGAAGGAGTGGACCAGAAGGGTATGTTGGATGCAGCCTTATCTGGCAAGAGGTTGTTTCCCCGGCTCGAACCCGTGACCTCCGGTCACATGTTTCCACAAGGGTCTCAACTAATACATATCGCCTATAAATACACCCCAACAAAATGCACCCAAAAAACCCCATAAAACAAAATTAACAAACAATGAAGAAATAGCCGAATAAGATTTCACCCTAAAAATCACATTCCAAAAATAACTAGGCAGTCGGCTATATGAATCATTATTGACAACATTACTCCGTTTAAACTCATCTCATGCCAATATTATGCAAGTACAGATCAAAATATTGAAAGATATTAGAATAAAAATTCATTCAAAAAAAAGAAAGTACTAACCCTCCAGCGTTTCAAGCGGTCAATAGATGCACTCTTAGTCCTTGGAATATCAAAAGGACTTCCACCACAATCCATAGACCTGCTACTGCTGCCATTAATCCCAGCTTCCAAATCCTCATTACTATTCTGATACCGCCTATACGGCGACGCTTTCACATTTTCTTCACCACTCATCTTCTGTGACTGTCGCAGGAGAGATGACACCAGATTTGACACAACAATTTTTTTTTTCTCACTGTATTATTTTCAAATCTCATATAAATAAACACAGAAAAAATAATCATACTATAAATTTACTAGGGTTTATCGCCTAACACCGACCAAACCACATTAATATTTAAAATACCAAGAAAAACACAAATATATAAGTAAATAAATTCTTTAACAAAGCAGATCAACTACTTTAAAACATATATTTAACCAAAACCACTATTTCCATCTCGAATTATGTGCCATTAGCCAAAAGAAAAATCTAAAAAAAACATATATACTGTCTTCAATTTTACTGACGCTAAATTATGTATTTGTGAATAATTTTACTGTATTTTGAATTTCATAGAAGAGAATGTAGTGAGAGAGAATTACCGATTGTTGGAGTAACCGACGCAATGTGACAATTGAAGTGCAGAGGGAGCAATGTAAAGTAAATTGCTTTTGTGTTTTCGTAGAAAGTGTTAGGAAGCTTCGTTCCCTTTTTAGGATTTTTAAATTTCTCTTTTATAAAAATGAGACTTAGTTTGTACAAGCGGATCTGCACATGGTACAACGTCTAAAGTGTAATAGGTTTTTCAAAAATTTCCCCTTTTCGGATTATACGGACATAATTGCCGAGTATAAAACAGTGCTATTTTTTCCGCATTTCCGGCTTATATTTCTCGTGTAAGAGTGATACTCTTTCCTCATCGTTATCAAAAATTGTGATCAGAATGATAACTATTCCTTCATTTTTAATTAAATATTTCAGATTTATTATAAAGATAAGTTAAAATAAAATTGAATTAATGGGCTCGAGTACAAAATACAGCAAGGAAACAAAAAAGTAGATATTCCTTCCTCAAATAGGAGTTATTAATTGCACTAATGTCCTAATTGCAACTCTTGATTCTTGAAAAAGTACTTTCTTTGTGCAATTTATGTGTCTTAGTTTAATTGGATATAGAATTTAAGATAATAAGAAAAAAATTTAAATTTTAAAAGTTGGAGTTACATAGTTACTAAGTGGGCGTTTGGACATAAGAATTGTAAAATTCCAAAAAAATATATATATATATTTTTGAATTTTTATGAGTAATTTAAAAAATTACTTTTTGAAATTTTTTTAATTTTTAAAAAATTCAAAATTCATCTTCAAGTCAAACACTAATTTCGAAAAATAATTACACAACGTATGATTTTATTTTCTACCTAACCTACGTACTAGGGAAGTAAGTAATTCTATTCGTAGGTAATAAGTCTGTTGCGTGAGGAATAAGTGAACACTAAGAACACTGTATTTTTTTACTTTTTAAGTAGGAAATTAAAGTCAAAAATTGTAAATGATCCTTTCTCATGAAGCAGGCCAATCTGGCTGGACCACGCTAATCTTTAGCTTTTTCATTTTCTCCAAAACGCGTTTGTTTTTATTTTTAAAATTTAATCTTACTATTTTGTTTCTTGAATATGGTATTTTGGAGCAAAATATTTATTTATACAACGCGGTTTTTAGTTTTGTTGTATCTTGAGGAAGCCCTAAAAGGGAGGCACGTTGGAGGATACGTGGGATTTGATGGAACCTACTACTCTGGCATAACATTATTAAAATAATGACTATGACTATATAATAAAACTACGACAAGATTTTAAGGATTGTTTGTCCCACTTACTAATTATGTTGAGGTTATAATGGTAGGAAAAATGATATTGTATAATCACTTTTAAAATAATAATCATCTTTATATATATATATAATGTATACAAATTTTAATTAATTGATCGACTAACAAAAAAGGGACAGTATAGTGTACAAGGTATCTCGTGTTCGTGCGACATTCGAGAAAGAATCGCACTGTAAAGGGTGTTATTTAGACAATCTAGTAAGGGATGAAGCTATATATGGTCAAAAATAATCAATTGAACATCATTTGCCGAAAAATTATACTATATATAAGATAAAATATTACTTGTTATTAATTAAAAAAATACTTTGGCCGCCCCCCCCCCCCCCCAAAAAAAATTTAATTTCTTGATTTTGTCAGTGAGTGATTAACAATAAAGGATTATTATATATGAATTATTTACTATAAAAAATAAGTTATCTTTATCTGAATTATTACTAATACACGTATTTTTATTATTCTCACATAACTTACGATATCAAATCGAAAACTTATACAAAATTATACTGTAGATAAATTGCTTTGATACTACAGCCAAACGACTCTTAAATTAAAGAAAATAAATATTGTGAATATATAACTTTATTTTTAAGGACAGATGGCTTACATGCACCATACCAGATATAAAGGACATTGCTGTGTCTCCCAACAGATGCCCCCACATGACTATGACTTTATATGAGTCTTTAAATATTAATTAATTTCCTCTTCCAGGGGTTAATTATGTGTTTAGGAGAAGTATATTTTTATATTTTGGTATTGTCTGGTTTAACTGAAAATGACAACTTAAAAAGGCCGTATCTAATTGTTTCATCAAAAGTATGTGTTTTATATTTAGTGTCATAATTAGGTGGCATTTGTTTAAGTTTTTACAAGACACTCCTTTGGCTAACTCCATTTCAGCTCGTATTGTACTGTATTATATTGTATTATTTGGTGAATATAATGTTTGGATAGATTGTATTGTTTGACGTTGTTTCATGATGTCACACACCAACAATATGAAAAATAAACTAGCAACATTACTAAGAAAAAATAGAATATACAATAAATATTTTATACAAAAAAAGTAGGATAAGGGATAAAATAATAATTATTTAATAATAAGAAAGTGCAAAATGAGACAAAAAAGCAAGGACACGATGCAATCACATCAAATATGTCGTTCCAGTAGCACTTTTCGTCGTTACATAACAATTGATTTAACGATACGATACAATAAAATTTAAGTAACAATCAAAACAAACGTTATATTTGAAGTGACAATAGGATACAATACGATCGGCAACAACTATCCAAACAAGATGTTGGTAGGATAGTGTTTGTTTGAGAAGTTTATGCAAGAAAATTCATTTTTTTAATTAAAAAACCCGGATTTTTTTATTGATCACTATCATGGGTTCTTTTCTCTCTGTTGCATGTGATTACACTAATTAAGATGAATTATTGTACAATAAAGTTTATTTATGGAACATGATCTTGCCACTAGAAGTGTATCTATATATCAAGTATCTCACTTCAGAAGACAGCGGGAAAATATATATAAAAAAAAAATAGAAGAACACATTTTAAAAAGGATCGTGAAAACCTATACGAAGTTTCAAATAATATGGTGATTGTATTTGTGTATACAATTATATGAACTATTGTGTGACGCTATAATTTACAGACAACAGTTTTTCTTGCACCAATTATAATTCCTGGTATATTCCTCTAGTTAATGGAAAAATACTCGTGGCATTTTATAATGCAGAATAAAACAAAACATAAACATATAATATCGTGATTATGAAAATTCTTTAAAATCTAGGTTTCATTTTTTTCCTATTGTACAATTTAAATTATTAGTCAGGCAAATAACCCAAGAAAAAAAAAACAAAATGAAAGCAATATCGTACCACAAAAACCGAAAGGCTCCTCGTCTCCCTTGTTTCTTCTTCTTTTAACTTTCAGAAACTGCTAAATATAATGCTGAAATTATAGATGGAAACTAAGATAAGAACTCCTCTTAAATAAATAATGAAAGAGAGAGAGAGAGAGAGGAAGAATAAAAAAGAAATACTTCAATTCTTTGGGTATAAAAAGGAAATGATGATGAAATGTTTGACTTCCATTACCAAAGACATTCACATCTATCTGAACAGAATTAATGGGTCAGTACTGTTAATTATGGTCGACTGCCCTTTTATATCATTCCTTACATTAATAAAAAAAATATAAAACATAAATATTCTCTTCCTCTCTTTTTAATATATTTTTTCCTCTCTAATTATGCTTCATTCGAAAGAAAAGAATATTTTAAAGAATGCCAAATGTTTATATTCAGTATCGCTGGATGCAGGCCCTTTATATTTAACAAGATTCTTCACTTTCCTTTTTCTCTTTTAACACTCCATTAAAAACAGCTGATTAGTAAATTGCATTTTTAACATGTATTTCTCTCAGCTAGCTATTTAACAACTAATAATAATATATTCCAAAGCAAGACAATCAAAGATTAATTGTTAGACAGTGTGCATTTTACTTACAATATTTAATTACATTTTTAATACGCGGCTCTTACATGAATTAAGTATGTGAATTTATTGTCGATAGTAGGTGACAGGGAGATTTGAATGTAAAATTTTTGGTTTTGCTCAGTTAGGGAATGGATCGGAGGTATGCCCTTAAGTAATGTATCATCTAGAATATTCGTGGTAGGTGGATAAAACCCCGAAGTCTGGTCAAGGTTGTGTCCTTCCGAATGGCCGATGTCTGTTTGGTGACCAGAGGATTGTATGGACGCGGCATTGCAATAACGAGCTTATATTTCGATATTTTTTACTTGTCGATCTTATTTTCGAGCGAATGCATTTGTCAAGTTAGGTGCGGAATACTTGAAAATACATCTAAATTTAGTTTGGATTATTAATTTCCTTCTCAAACTATATCTAATCTTAATTACCCTAAACTTGGATGTCCGACGCTAAGTTTAGGGGTGTTTTGATGATATTGAATCATATGATCGTCTCAAACTACAATTAATAAATATGAGAGCGTATCCTTGTTTACTTGTCCTAATTTACCTTTGTGTGTAAATTGCTAGGAAAAGACAGTAAAAATTATTATTATAAAATATAAAAAATAAAAAATAAAAAACAAGCTGTGATTGATGAGTTGATGAGTCATGAGGAGCTGATTTCACGTTAAGCGTCTGTCAAAGGGATAATGAAAGCCACCAAAGCAAGTTTTTGAGTTGCCGACTAACAACTCCCAATCTCTTTAGCACCAAAAACAAGTAAAGAAGAAAGCGATTTCTTATAAATAAAGTGTGAAAAGATTAAAGACATATACCGTCAAACTTCTCCGTATTAATTTTATTTGTTTCAATATTTTTTATCTGTTATAGTAAAGTATTGTTATAAAATATATATATTATAGTAATATTTCTCTATAATATTTCTATATAACAATTATTCACTATAAAAATCAAAATTTATTTCGAAATTAATTTTTATATTATGTTAGAACATATGTATTTTATAACAACACTTCTTATTTGCCAACCTATTCAATTTTGTAATCATGCATGATATTAATGGTATTATTTATACATTATACCCCTTTATAATTTTAAAAAATAAGAAAATAATTTTTTTAAATCTCTTATGTGTAAAAGATAGATTTCTTATCTGTAAAAATAAAAATTTTATGTGTAAAAAAAAGAGATAGGATTATAAAACTAAAAACAAATTTATAGAGTCGCAAATTTAATTGACCCCACCCGTATTAATGTGGGTATGCAAAATATAACTATAGTTGGAGATGGCTTTTCAGTTTTAGAACCGTATATTCGGATAATAAATTCATTAAAGGTTTCTGCTACTAAGGGAAAACTAATCATGGTATATAATTTTGTATAACTTCACTTCAATATTTGGTTTAAATTTCGAATTATAGATGATTAATTCTTATGTAACTTAATAAAAAATTAGTGTATTATCTTATACTGCCAACATCATGGAATAACTAATCCATGTGTAATTTATACATGGATAAAAAAAGAAAAAGGATTAAATTATCCTCTCTTTTTTTAACAATGGATTAAATTATCCTTGTCTTTTCCTAGAAGCAAATGAAGGTCAAGTATCGAAAGGTATAATTGTAAACTCGTTCCTTTTTAGTTTAAGAAATGAATAAATATTTAAATGATATGTTGTATGTCCAATTTTAGTGCAACGAATTAACACCAACAAGAAATTTTCATGTATTACTACATAATTAATCTCTATATTATAATCCATGTATAATATTATAGTTGTGCGTAATATAATCCCGAATTATTGTACCAAAACTGAAAATGTTGGTATATGGTATTCAATATTTTGATATTTCGTATGGTATTTGGTTTAGGTTCTTAAAATAATTTGGTATTAGATATGGTATTTGGTATTCAAAAAAATAATACCGAAATCGTACCGAAATATATACTAAATTACACATTACATATATTATTGATTAACATACTGAGTTACACAATAATTTTCTTTGGCATTCATGTTGATATTGGCAGTAAAGCCCATGTACTTCTTTAGGAAAATGGAGGAACAAGGTGGGATACGGATTCTAATTCTTACTCTCTAGGTTTTCAAGCAGTTTAACATAATATTTCAACGATTTTTTAGGTGTATCTTACTCCGTTACTCTTGTATTATTGTTGCATATATTGGATTAGTTCTTGTTGTATTCTCTAATTTCAACAATTAACTCTAAACAAGTAACATGATATTTTCAATGATTAAATGTATTCCTTATGTACCTTTTTTTCTCTTAGTTGATACTTGATCGTTTTGGACAAAATTTTGTCAACGGCCAAGTGAGTTTAGAATATTTTTATTGAGTATTTTAATTAAGAATATTACAGTTTATGACTCTATGCACTAGTTAATATTAAAGTCGAATAAATCAAAATTACCGCACCGAATAAATCGAAACCGAAAGAAGTAAAGTCAAACCATATTGAATGTAATTAGGTATGGTATTAGTACAGCGTTATCGACTATTAAAAATACCGAACCAAAATAAATAAATATCATACCGTACCGACGAACATCCTTGAATCGAAGTAAGCATGCATAACATAGAGATCTAGACCGCATCCGAGGGTTCCTATTTCATTCAAATTCAACTATGGGAGCTGATTTCAGACCGAAGCCGTAATACTTCAGGTCAAACATCCTTACATTAATTTAATACTAAATCAACGGTGGGGGAGCAAATGTTCACAAAGAAGCCGTAATTCAAGTAGAATATGTTGGTTTATCTAAAAGGTCTAAGTCACTTTCGTTTGTACTTGTCTTGACTTCAGTACTTCAGGTTACATCTTTTCCCAAGTTATGGTCATAACCAAGAGATACTTTTTAGCTATATTATGTCTTTTTGGTGTACTCTGTGTTTGTATATAATTCTTCATTTCTAAATCACCATAAAGTTATGAGAATAATATACGACGTAACCTCCAGGTACCAGATGGTTAAACAAAAAATACACAAATTATATAATTAAGAGGGTTATAAATTAACGACACTAAAAAAGCGTAACAGATTAATTTCATAGCTTCATCTAAACACTACAATTTCTTGTCATTCAATTAGTAGCTAAACGTGGTACTCTATATCCAAATGAATCAACAAAACGAAATTAAGTCGATAACTAACCCTTAAATGTTTTTTGTTCAAACAAACTATATTGATGCTTTTAACTTGTCTTTCATCCTTTGTCAAATAAAAAGGAGACTTTAAAATCTTGATGAAGGGATAACTAGTGAATTTCAATTTGATGTTCGGATCAATTTGTGTGTATCCCGACTATTCTATAGAACATATGTTACCTCCCACCAGCATATGTATCGAGCAGATCTATCTAGTTCTGATCTTTCATAGTATTCATCCACCACCACTAGTGACTTCTTCATCTTCTCATCTTGTCTCGTGTGTATACTAAACAATAAATAGATATATATTTCCATAAAATTAAAGTTAAAGATATCGATGCACTAGTAAAACCTACTTTAAGTACCTTATAATATAAGCAACTCCAAAAGTACCTATATAATGATCGATTGGTGCTTTATCCTTTTCTTTACTTGATCTCTTTGTTTCGTTGCATAGCAATTGTGTATAACAACTAGTTAATTATCTGTATATTAGCTAGTGTACCTTTCTTCATTCTACAGGCAGTAGAGACTAATACTATATAATACCTAAAATGGAAGTTTAGTCTGTGGGCTAACTGAAGATGCACACTACAAAAGACAAACGTGCCCTTTGAGAAGTTACATTAATTTACTTGGGAGCATTTATTTTGTGGACGTTAGATTTATTCTGATTGTCTGTTTAGATATATAGTTTAAAACTCAGAATAATCGAATTTAATTTATCTAGTTACTTTTACATGAGGTCACTCGTTCGAGCTGTGAAAATAGTCTCTTGCAGAAATACATGATAAAATTGTGTACAATAGACCCTTATAGTCCGATCCTTACTCGGATATCACGCATAGCGGGAGCTTAGTACACCAGATTGTTCTTTGCTTTTGTAGGAGAGTTGGAAAGACCCTACTAGTTTGATAGATACTCTGTCTTTCACACGTTTATAAAACGAACAACAATGGTCTGAAAGCATATTGAATGTTAGAACTTGTTATATAGCATGTTTAGTCAAACTTCTCCAAAGCCAAAAGTATTTTTTTTCCAAAAAATATACTCTTTTTTCTAAGTGGAAGTGTTTGGCCATACTTTTATAAGAAAAAAGTACTTTTGAGGAGAAGCAGAAAAAAATAGTTTCTCTCCAAAAGCACTTTTTTGAAAAACACTTTTAAGAAGAAAAAAAAATACTTAAAAGCAGTTTATAAAGTTTGGTGTAACGACCCGGCTGGTCATCTAAGAGTAATAGCCTCGATCACCTGTTTATTATTTCCCCCGTATCTTTTTCCGCTTATGTTTTTTGTCGGGAGGTTTTGTTTGTGGTTTCGGAGTGATTGGGACACTTAGTCCCTAAAACGGAAGCTTAAGTTCTAGGATTTTGACCCTAGTTGAAACTGTGTGAAGATTCCTCCGGAATGGAGTTTCGTCGGTTCATTTAGCTCTGTTGAGTGATTTTGGACGTAGGAGCATGTCTGGAGTGTATTTTGGAGATCTGTAGATGAATTAGACTTGAAATGGTGAAAGTTGAATGTTTGGGAAGTTTGATCGAAAGTGGAGTTTTTGATATCGGGGTCGGACTTCAATTCCGGAAGTTGGAGTAGGTTCGTAATGTCAATTATGACTTATTTGTAAATTTTGAAGTCAATCGGACGTGATTTGATAGGTTTTGGCATCGGTTGTAGAAGTTTAAAGTTTCAAAGTTCATTAAGTTTGAATTGGAGGGTTATTCGTGTTTTTAGCGTTGTTTGATGTGATTTGAAGTCTCAACTAAGTTCGTATAGTATTTTAGGACTGGTTGGTATGTTTGGTTGAGGTCCCGAGGGCCTCGGGTTGATTTCGGGTGGTTAGAGAATCATTTTGGACTTGTGAAGAATTGCAGAATTTTCTTGTTTTCCGGTTGCTGGTTTCCTTCTTCGCGTTCGCAAAGGGAGTCCCGCGTTCGCGAAGAGGAACTGGTGGCAGGTGAGATTTTGTGCTTCGCGTTCGCGATGGAGGTCTCGCATTCGCGAAGCTTTGAGGCAAATGGTTTACGTGTTCGCAATGAAGGTTCCGCGTTCGCGTACAGGAAGTAGTCACCTGAGTCTCCAGGCCCCTTTTGCCTACGTGTTCGTGATGTTGGTCCCACATTTGCGTAGGGTCGAGCTGAGTGACCTTCACGCTCGCGATTAGGCCATCGCGTTTGCGATGAAGGATTTCAGGCTGGAGTAAATTTGTGCTTCACGAATGCGAGGGTTCTTCCTCGTTCACGAAGAAGGGATGTCTGGGCAGTATTAAGCTTTTTAAAAACGAGGGTTAGACATTTTTATCAAAACTTGAGATAGAGAGCTCGAATTTGGACGAGATTTTGAGGGATCTTCAAAGACATTGATTGAGTAATAATTCTTCACTTGCTTTTGGTTATATCCCACTAATCTATCATTAATTCCATCCTTTAATTTCGGATTAGGTTGAAAATTTTGGGGAAAATGAGAGAAGTTCTTCAACTAAGTTTTTTATTTTTGATTGGAATTTTGATATCGGATTTGGATAATATTGGTACAAGTGAACACGTGAGTGAATGAATGTTTATGTTTTGTGACTTTTACCTGATTCCGAGACGTGGGTCGGGTTGACTTTTTGGGATAATTTTCTAATTTCTTTCTTAAGCCTTGATTTCATTAATTAGATTAATTTTTTTATAGTTATACTTATGGTATGTAATTACTTTTGGTTAGATTTGGGCCACTCGGAGTCGGATAATCGTAGAAAAGGCATTGTTACTGATTGATTGAGCTTGGTTCGAGGTAAGCGGCTTGCCTAACCTTGTGTGGAGAAAATCCCCTTAGGATTTGGTACTGTAGTGATATGTGAGCACCGTGTAAGTGAGGTGACGAGTGCATACACAGGCTATTTGTTGTAAAACTCGATTTTTATTGAGTAATAACATGTTTTCATCTTAACTGAGTTATACCATCATGTGTAGTTATCCTGTTTAGTCTAATATCGCAAGTCTACGTGCTTTAACTGCTTATTTGAACTTTGTGCAGAATACCTAGTTGATTTTCCTATTTTTCCTTGATCTTTATCAGTCTTAACTGTAGACTTCTCATTGTTAACTGTTGTATTTATCGGTTTGAGTTGTGTATTTACTTTTGAGACTACGAGGCGATACCTCGGGAGTTCTTCCTGCACATTTAGTTTTGAGACTACGAGGTGGTACCTCGAGAGTTCTCCCTGCATATTTAGTCTTGAGACTACGAGGCGGTACCTCGGGAGTTTTCCCCGCATATTTACTTTTGAGACCACGAGGCGGTACCTCGAGAGTTTTCCCTACACATTTACTTTCGAGACTACGAGGTAGTACCTCGGGAGATCTCTTTGCATATTTACTTTGGGACTACGAGACGGTATCTCGGGAGATCCCTTACTGCTTACCCCTATGTGTTGTACTGCTATTTTTCTGTATTTTGCTTTTTGTTAGATTCAAGTCTCTTATTATATTGCTACTTTCTCATGCTTTAATTATTATATACCAGTGGACCCTGATCTGACCTCGTCACTACTCGGCCGAGGTTAGGCTTGGCACTTACTGGGTACTGTTGTGGTGTACTCATGCTACTATTCTGCACATGTTTTGTGTGCATATCCAGGGACTTCTTATCAGCCACGTCATCAGTGAGTAGTGACAGTTTGGAGACTTCAAGGTATATCTGCCGCGTCTGCAGACCTCAGAGTCCCCCTCTATTCTCTCCTATGTCATTTACCTTCCGTACTTTTTTATTAGACACTGGTGTATAGAGATACTAGTTTCCTTCTGTAGCTTGTGACTTATGATGTTCCGGATTTTGGGAATACTGTGTATTACTAGAGTGTTGGTTATTGTACATGTCGAGCGACATTGTTACCAATTATTTAGTTATCTGTTGCAGTTAGTTGTTAAGTTTTACTTTCATTTTTGTTATTTTCCGCAATTTGTTAGGCTTACCTAGTCGTAGAGACTAGGTGTCGTCACGACGTTTTACGAAGAGAGTTTTGGGTCGTGACATTTAGCAAAACACTAATTGCTGCTCATAGGTGTTTTTCAAATTAATTAGCCAACACAAATTGCTTCTCACCAAAAGTACTTTTGAGAAAAGCACTTTTTTTTAAAAAAAACTTCTCAAAATAGTTGATTTTTGAAGTTTGACCAAATAGGTTAATAGTACGTTTGGAATTTGTGACATTAACCGGGATATCCTCTACACAATCAAGTTTCAAATTAAATTGTTAGTTGTAACAGAAATAATATAGTTTTTATTCTATATATTCATGTACTAGGAGAAATAGTGAAATATTTAATTAAAATTATTGATTCAGAGTATATTTCATCTTCCCAAAATTTTCAACGTACAAATATATCATCAAAAAGGAAAAATAGGCTTCTCTTTGTAAACCTACCAGTAAATGACCAGTTTCAATAACATATGAAGAGAAATAATGTTTATAGTACAAAAATTGAGGAAGAGAGTTTGAATTTCCACAAAAATAACATGAAGAGGAAAACGACTTGTATCAATTTTCACCATGGCAGAAGGTAGAAAGTTTGAACTGCACTTGAACAACAAAGCAAATAAAATAATTGAAAATGTTATTTTAGTTAATATAGTTTACTCTTTTAAGTTGTTATATAAGTATATATATACTTGAATTCGAGACATAATTATATAATTAATGTTACGTTATACCAATATCATGCCCATGGCAAAGCCCTTGAGGGGGGCTAGAGTAGCCCAGGTCCGAGTCATGGTCGAACATGACACTTGCTTGGTAGACTTGGTTAATGAATAAAGTTGTGTTCTTAATAACAACTTTAACTTTTGACATGATGGTAAGTGGAGAATAAGTGCTTGATCCTAATAAGTGGTATCAAAGCCAAAGTCATGAGTTTGATTTCCAAGAGCAACATGTTGCATGAGGTAGGGAGGGGGATTTTTGGGTATCACAAACATCCTGCTTACGGTAAGGCTCATGAGAGGGTTGGGATGGCTAGGATCGGAGTCATGGTCGAACATGACATTTGTTTAGTGTCTTGGTGGACTTGGTTAAGATACACCCTTGCTATCAACTATAGCTTTTGGTATGATGATAAGCGTTTGATCTTAACAATTAAGAGTATACTTAAACCTTTAAGGGTCGTTTGGTACGAGGTATAAGGTGGATAAAATGTAGGATAAAATTTATACCTTGTTTGGTTGGAGGTACTTAAATTTAATCCCAGACTAAATCTAGGATATCCCATCTTATCCCACCTTATCCCATCAAATGTGAGATTATTTTGTCTCATCTCTCATGTGGTATTAGTACTGGAATTATAATTCCGAAATAATTTAGTTTACATACCAAACGACCCCTTAGATTAGATGGTTACATATAATTCATCTTTAATTGTTGTTTGTTACATTGTTTTTTACTTTTTGGGTGAAGTCTGCTGGTACTAAAGTCAACGAGGTAAATAAGAACTATTGCAATGTCGTACCAAAAGGTTTGTTCTTTTGGGTTTCCCCCATCACTTTTTTCTTAATGCTACCTGCATAAATGCATAATAGAGCTGTATTTGGTAAGAAGGAAAATATTTTCCTTAAGAACTCATTTTCCTCTAATTGGTGGAAAATATTTTCCTTATCAAGAGAAGAGAAAATATTTTCCAAAGCTCCTTCTCAATTTCCCCAACTCACTCCATACCCCCACACCCATCCCCCTAACCCCACC
>ML307161.1:0-104294 GCA_005239505.1 Nicotiana paniculata | reverse complement strand
TCACTTTAATTGGAAAAACTCCCGTACCCCCTTGGGGGCGTATAAAAAAGGAGGTGTGACAACTGCTACTGACAATCAGATTGTAGGGTCATGGGTCGTATCAATTTCCGGGCCGGGAGATTGCTTGGTTATTTCTTTGAATGGCCATATGCTGGTGTAGCACGGGTTGCTTGACGCGTGTTAGCTGTGTATTGAAGATCAGAGTAAGATGAGTGGTTATCGAGAAGGTTTTGGCAAGTTCCAGGTTTTACGTAGCCTTTAAGGGATTTTGGATTTGTCTACGGGTAAGTGGAAGTAAATGTTAATTGGATCTGCGGTGTTTCCTTGTCAAGAAGAGTCTACATGTCAATGTTGGAGTGATATGAGAAATGGTTTCGAAATCCCAAGGAGTTCCCTCAGGGCGGTCATATCGGATTGAGCTACTTTCGGGTTGGCAGTCTGCGTGACTCTGTTGAGTTAGAGGCGATTGGTTATGATTACTTGATAATGTGTTACTGAGATCCGAAGAACTTATCATGGTTATGATCACGGTCGGAGTTGATGCTTTCTACAGGTATAAGAGTTATAATGCTTATGGTTTAGAGTTGACCGTGAGACTTTCGTAGTGTTTCAAGTTAGCATGTTAGAAGCAATGTGCCGCATGGGGTTGAAAGGTTGCATGTACAAGGTTTCAGTTAGTTTTGAAGGGGAGGATATGAGTTCTTGATGGTACGGACGATTTCCGACATTTGAGGTTTTGCTGGCACTATGTGTTTTCACCGGAGCGCCTATTGGCAGATACATTGTGTTTTGATTTATGGGTGCATTTTTGAGGGATGATGTTGTATGATTTACGTGTCAGCTATTTGGGAAGCGGTGTTGAGACCGGGTAGGAAAATTTCTAGTATTCGTGAGGCTCAGAGATTGAATGTTTTTGTCGGCAGACTATTCCTTGATCGCGAGTTGTGAAGGAGTGTAGAAAATTGGGTGATTAATGGTAGGTGTTATGGAAAGGTCGCTATAGGCTGTTGGAAAGTTATTACGTGTTTGGGGATGATCGGAATTTGGTTTGGGGATTTTTTTTAGCCCAGTAAGGGTGTGTACTCTGTATCCAACTGAATTTTCTTGCTCTTGCGCAGTCGTTGCCACGTGTATATCATCGGGCGGAATGGATGTTATTCGCGCCTTGGTTTATGTTATATGTTTCTCTCTTATTCTATGATGGGTTGCGAGGGCTACATGATTCTTCGCACGCATATTGTGACTCGATTTAGGCCTCATGGCACTAGGGGCGAGGTGGCCTTTGTGATGTTGCTTAGCTTGTTGCACCATAGTTGTGCGTGTCTTTCTCAGTATTGTTTGTTCCTAATGATTTCCCCTACAGTTATATTTTGTGCACTTTGTTGTGCTCGATGTTGAAGCATATGTGATCATTGAGCCCGAATATTATGGCTCGATGGGTACCCTATGTGGATTAATATGATGGGATCGGGTTGCACGCCGCAATGGTACAGTGATGAAATATGGCTCCTTATTTCTATTTTGTGTATTTTGCTTTCACCTTGTTGATAATAGTTCATAGTACAGTGCTAAAATTTCCGTGTCTGCTTAATTTGCTTAGTAGTTTTCTTATTTGGTTTTCTTACTGTTATCTGTCATGTCTGAATTATTACTTGTTAGTGTACTGAACTGGGTCGTGTGTGGCTCCATATGATTATTGTTGATACTGGTCAGTGTGGTTGCTTGTGTTGGCTGAGATGAGGTTTCTAGACCTGAGATTTGCGTTATTGTATTGTGATTTTTTTGGAGGAATAACACTATAGTTTGTTGAGGATTTGGACAATGTCCTGGTTGTGCAAATGAGTTTTTTGGCTTATCAATCAGATGAGTGGTTAAGCGGTTATGCGTGTTTTTTTCAGAATCGGTAGGGTATGGAGGTTTTGAACGAGGTCCTAATAGATATGAGGTTTGTTAGCGGCACCAGATTTGTTTTTGGGAAGTAATGCTGGTCAGCAGTTCCTACTGTGAGTGTCATGATTTGATACGACTGGTTCAGACTTGTACAGTGGGTAGATGTGGGATTCGGATCTTGTAATAAATCCTGGATGATAAAATGACGTTCTAAGGTTTAAGGATCAAGGTTGAAACAGGGATCTATAATGGTGTTGTGTTGGTGGGCTTACGTGGATCAGGGTGACGTAGGATCACCCCCGGGGTTGTTCTTAGTGAGGTTACACCATGGTTTAATAGCTTTGGGAAGACTCCTGGCACGTTCGAGGACGAATGTGTGTTTAAGTGGTGGAGCATGTGACGACCCGACAGGTCGTATTGAGTATCTGCACTTCACTCGGTATTTTGAGGGCTCGAGTAAGTCCGTGTTATGTTATGGGACTTGTTGGTATGTTTGGACGTGGTCCCTAGGGGCTCGGGTAAGTTTCGGATAGGTTTGGGTTGTGTTGCGCTCGTTTTTCTTATGTTTCGACATCGTATTTCAAGCATAAATGATACCATATTGAATAAATGAGCTCCGATTTATGTTTTGAATGAAGCATTAGATCTACATCGTAATTACATACCCGTGGCAAAAAGAATCGTCGAATTTGGACATCGTATGAGGATTTTATGGTCATTTTACTAAGAATTGGGTTGCCAGATTTTTTTTCAGATTAATTATGAAATTGCCACTGACTTTGTATTTAAAAATCTGCACTATTTATTATTATTGAAACTAACATATCTCCTTCAATATAAGGTCAAATTGAGTGATTCAAGAGCCTACCTTGACTAAAATTTCACAAGTAATCCACTTGAGAGATAAAAGGTGAGTTTCAGGATCGTTTGTCATGAGAAACGAGGCAGAATAGCTGGCAGAAAAAAATATATATAAAACACGGGTTTGTTAGTTGGTCATATTTTGAGTTAGGAAGCTCGGATTTGGGCAATTTTGGAGGCGATTTCACCATATGGATTGGGATAAGTGTTCTCTACTCCGTTTTAGTTATATTTCATGAATCCATCTTCGTTATTGGGATCTGATTGATGATTTCAAAGTGAAATTTGGGGATTTCTGCCTATAGTTTCATAAGGTGAATTTTTAAGTTTTGAACATCGATTTGGAGTCAGATTTGAGTGAAATTAGTATGGGCAGACTCATAATTGAATGGGTTGTCGGATTTTGTGTGTTTTGTCGGGTTTCGAGGTGCGGGCTCGGGTTGTGCTTTTTGGTCGATTTTGGGCCTTTGATTAAAGATTCGACGTTTTTCAATTGGGATTGGTTCCTTTAGCATAGTTTGATGTATTTGAGTTGTTTTTGGTTAGTTTCGAGCTGTTCGTAGGTCGGAACGTGCGAGATGGAAATTTTGGACCATCGCTTGGCTTGCTCGGTATTGTAATTGACTTGTTTGATGTAAGTGTTTTGCCTAACTTTGTTGAGGGAATTTTTCCTCCTATTGGTCATTGTTTGCTACATGCGGGGGTGATACATATGTGAGGTGATGAGCGTATATGTATGAGACAGGTTTAATCATGCTCGGGGGTAGATTATGTTATAATTATGTCTTGTAGAATTTCATAACCTTCTTGCTTCATGCCTCACTTGACTTCTAGATATTAAGAATGTAGTGTAAAATGTTAGAGTCGAGACTTAGCCTAATATATCTTAATCAATGTGATGGACATTCTTAGGATACATTGATGTGTCTAATTCAGCCATCTCTATGCATAATCGTTAATACGTTGCTATGATCGATATTTTTTAGATGCTAGATTACATACTTGTGTTGTTGATAAATTATGGGATTTGTGGAAGTACTTGAATTATATGGCCCTTGAGGGTTTCATTGAATCATTGTTGGCTTGTAAAGCAGTAATTGAGAACTTGTTTGGAATATTCGTCGATCACTCTCCTCGATGTTATATATACTTTCTGCCTTGCCATTTTATTGATATCCATATGCTTGGTGAGGAAGAGTGTAAAGCACGAAGGGTGATGCCGTGCCATTTTATATTCATTATCATGTGAGGAAGAGTGTAAAGCACGAAGGGTGATGCCGTGCCATTTTATATTCATTATCATGTGAGAAAGAGTGTAAAGCACGAAAGGTGATTCCGTGCCATTTTATATTCATTATCATGTGAGGAAGAGTGTAAAGCAGTAAGGGTGATTCCGTGCCATGTTATTGAGAGTAAAATCACGAAGAATGATGTCGTGCCATGTCATTTGTGAGTAAAACAACGAAGGGTGATGACGTGCCATTGCATTTATACTTTTATACTTTTGTATCATTGTGAGGTCATGGCATGAAAGGTGTTTCCGTGCAAGTGAGGATGAGAGACATGCATCATGTTATGATAATATTTTCTTGTATATATCTTCATGTCTTACCTTGAATTATTACTGTCGTATTTGTGGTTCTTATCTGACTTGTCGTCACTGTTCTGTCCTCATTTTCTATCTAAATCGTTGTTGTGTTGCCTATGTGATTCCCAACCCTCGGGATCATGATGGCGCCTAACACCATACTTGCTAGGCAAGCAAATGTTAGAGGGATTCAACATTTAAAACAATTAAAGTATAATACGAAGTCTGATATTACTCAATAAATAAATCCAGAATAATATGTGAAATAATGAACGAAACTCAAGCTAATACTAATATCTAACTACCCAGGGTCTGGAGTCACAATTCACGAACTACTACAGAATACTACAAGTATTTGGCTGAAAGAAATATATATCTGTTTTGAATGAAATAAAACAGTAATCAAAATAATGTAGAGAAGACTCCAGGAAATCTGCGGACACCAGCAGATCTACCTCGTGTCTCCGTACGAATGCTCAGCTACTACTCGATAACTCAACTCTGGCCGGAACCTGGATCTGCACAAGGAGTGCAGAGTGTAGTATCAGTACAACCGACCAGGGGAAGATTTAGGGGGCCGGAAGGGGGTTCAACCGAACCCGCTTCGCCGAAAAATTACACTGTATATATAAGGCAAAATCTATTTTTATCTCTATATATTAAGTTTTGAACCCCCTTAACACAACTCAGAAGTGTAGTTTAGTGGTCAAGGGGGTTCAAAACCTTGATAAGGTCATAGGTTCAATTCCCACTAGCTACAAAAAAAAAATTTTGAACCCCGTTCATGGAGATCCTGCCTCCGCCACTGCAACCGACCCCATGTACTGGTAAGTGCGGAGCCTAACCTCATAGAAGTAGTGACGAGGCTACGGAGAGGCATTTATAACATAACGTGGATACAATGTATAATAAAGCAAGAAAAATTAAACAGTAACTTGCAACAATTAATAAAACAACTCAGTTAACTTTTCCAGATCTCAGCTATAACCAATCGTCACGAAAATTTCCAAGTTTCAATTTAAAATAACGGTAAAAGCAGAGTATGGGAACAATAGAATAAAACAGTAAGTTTTTCTAGTCTTTATCATACAATCAGTAGAACAAGAATATTCTCCCTTATTGCTCCTTGTTGCGGCACGCAACCCGCTCCCACCTGTCCACCCTTATTGCTCCTCCCTATATATATCACCCTTAAAACTCCTGTTGCGGCGTGCAACTCGATCCCACTTGTACTCCCTTATTACTCCTTGTTACGGAGTGCAACCCGCTCCCACCAGACAATTACATGTCTTTATTTATAAAAAAGATTTCACAATTTAGGTCAAAGACTTTCACAATATTTATGTCTCAACAATTATAAGCAGAAAGTTGTACTATTCATGAACTTCATCAATTTTCATTTCACAATGAAACCAAAGGATCAACTAACACTTACAAATACGTGAAACAATATTTAACAACAATTTGACGAAAACAAGTAGACATGGAGGCATCGAAATCACGAAAATAATCAAGACAGGAATATAGTGAATTGGAATCGGGGAAGGGATCATGTTAAACAGATAATTTGGTTGTGCATAGATACTCGTTACCTCACCTATACACCACACACATGAAATTTCACATAGCATTTAAGTTGGGTATTCATATTCCCTCAAGTCAAGGTTAAACCAAACACTTACCTCGATCTCACAAGAAACTCACTGCTCAAGCACGGCTTATACTTTAGAATTTGCTTCTAACCCGATCGAATCTAATCATAATTGGTTCAATATAATTAATTATTGCTGAAGTAATTAACTTTAATGAAAAATCATGGGTGGTTTCCTATCAAAAGACAAAAATCCTAAACTCGAGGTTCAGACCAAAATCCGTTTACCCATTCTCCCCCGAGCCCGGATATACAATTGGTTTCGGAATCCGACCTCAATTCGAGGTCGAAATTCCCAAATTTCGAAATTTCTAAGTTCTACCCAAAAATTCCAATTTTTACCATGAAAACTCTAGATTCTAGGTTGAAATCTTGTTAAAAGTAGTAAGATATAGAAAGAAATTAGTTAGAAATCACTTACCTATGATTTGGAGATGTTTGAGTCTTTGAAAAATCGCCTATGCGGGTTTAGGGTTTGATAGAATTGAAAAATGGGTGAAAATCCCATCTAAAATCCCACTTAACAGGCTGCAGTTATCGCAAATGCGATCAGGGGTTCGAAAATTCCTGCTGCCTTCGCATTTGCAACCTAAATGTCGCATTTGCGACTTCTGGCCTTGCTGGGCAGTCTTCGCATTTGCGAAGTAAATCTCGCATTTGCGAGGATGGCCTTCCCCAACCTACTTCTTTTTTGCGATCAAAATCCTCGCATTTACCAGGCCTGCCAACTTCGCAATTGCGAAGCCTGATCTCGCAATTGCAAGATCAGAGGCCTGGTGACAGATACCACATGCACCAGCTGAGTTTTCGTAAGTCTAAACACTCTGTAGCCTATCTGAAGCTCACTCGAACCCTCGGGGCTCCAAATCAAACATGCACGCAAGTCTAAAAAAATCATACGAACTTGCTCGTGCGATCAAATCACAAAAGTAACATCTCAAACTACAAATTTGACCTCAAAACTCATGATTTTCTCAAGAACACTTCAATTTCACTATTTTCTCAACCGGATGTCTGAATCACGTCAAATCAATTCTAATTCCCACCAAATTTCATAGATAGGACTTAAATATCATAATAAACCTGTACCGGGCTCCGGAACTAAAAATACGGGCCTGATACCAATGATTTCAAATATTAATTCATTTCTTTATTTCCTTAAAAATCCACCATAACAATTTTCTTCAAAAATTGATTTCTAAAGCTAGGGACCTCGAAATTCAATTCCGGCGATACGCCCAAGTCCCATATTTTACTGCGGACCTCCTGAGATTGTCGGAACACAGATCCGAGTTTGTTTACTCAAAATATTGACCAAATTCAACTAAAACCAAATCTTAACTCTAAAAGTTATTATTTATTATAATTTCACATAAAAACTTTCTGGTTTCACGCTCGGACTGTGCAGGCAAATCAAGGTAATTAAAATTAGTCTTTTTAAGGCTAATGAGCCCAGAATAGTGTCTTAGTTGATAAGATGATCCTTTGGTTCATCACAATTTTCACCTCTAAAACAAACGTTCGTCCTTGAACGGACATAGAAAATTACCTGAACTGGCAAACAGGTGAGGATATCTACTCTGCATGTTCGACTCGGACTCCCAAGTAGCTGCCTCAAAAGGCTGACCTCTCCACTGCACTCGAACTGAAAGGTAACTCTTAGATCTCAACTAACGAACATGCCGGTCTAAAATGGCTACCGGCTCCTCCTTATAGGTCAAATCTTTGTCCAATTGGACAGAGCTGAAATCTAACACGTGGGACAGGTCACCATGATATTTCCGTAGCATGGATACATGGAATACCAGATGAACTGAGGTTAACCCTGGAGGCAACGCAAGTCTATAATCTACCTCCCCTACTCTATCAAAAATCTCAAATGGCCCGATATACCTAGGGCTCAACTTGCCCTTCTTCCCAAACCCCATAACACTCTTCATGGGCGATACCCGAAGTAATATCTCTCTCTAACCATGAATGCCACATCACGAACCTTATGGTCGGCATAACTCTTTTGCCTGCACGGAGCTGTACAAAGGCGATCTTGTATAACCTTGACCTTGTCAAAGGCCTCCTGAACTAAGTATGTACCCAATAACCGAGCCTCTCCCGGCTCAAACCATCCAACTGGTGATCTGCACCATCTACCATATAATGCCTTGTAGGGATCCATATGAATGCTCGACTGATAGCTATTATTGTAGGCAAACTCCGCTAACCGCAAGAAATGATCCCAAGAACCTCCAAAATCAATAATACATGCACAAAGCATATCCTCCAAGATCTGAATAGTACGCTCGCACTGCACGTCCGTATGAGGATGGAATGTTGTGCTCAACTTAACCCGTGTACCCAACTCACGCTGAACTTCCCTCCAAAAGTGTGAGGTAAGATGCTTACCCCAATCAAAAATGATAGGCACGGGCACACCGTGAAGGCGAAGAATCTCTCGAATATATATATCTCCGCCAACCGCTCTAAAGTATAAGTACTTGCCACTAGAACAAAATATGTTGATTTAGTCAGCCTATCCACAATAACCCAAATGGCGTCGAACTTCTTCTGAGTCTGTGGGAGTCCAACAACAAAGTCCATAGTGATACGCTCCCACTTCCACTCAGGAATGTCTAACTGCTGAAGCAAACCACCAGGTATGTGGTGCTCATACTTCACTTGTTAGAAATTCAAACAACGAGCCACATAAGCAACAATGTCCTTCTTCATCCTTCGCCACCAATAATGCTGCCACAGGTCCTGGTACATCTTGGCGGCACCTGGGTGAATAGAAAACTGTGAGCCTCTTCAAGGATCAACTCACGAAGCCCATCAACAGTAGGCACGCATATACGACCCTACATCCTCAAAACACCGTCATCTCCAACTGTAACCTTCTTGACACCACCGTGACGAACTGTGTCCCTAAGGACCATCAAATGTGGGTCATCAACCTGCCGATCTCTGATACGCTCAAATAAGGAAGATCGATCGACTGTACAAGATAAAACACGACTGGGAGAAATATCCAACCTCACGAACTGATTAGCCAAAGTCTGAATGTCTTAAGCTAACGGTCTCTCACCGACTAGAACGAATGCAAGGTTGCCCATACTCACTGCCTTCCTACTCAATGCATCGGCCACCACATTGGCCTTCCCCCGGGTAAAATAAAGTGACGCCATAACCTTTCAATAACTCTAACCATCTCCTTTGTCTCAAATTAAGATCCTTTTTCTTGAACAAGTACTGGCGACTGCGATGCTCCGTGTAAACCTCACACGACACACCATAAAGATAGTGCCTCCATATTTTCAATGCATGAACAATGGCTGCCAACTCTAAGTCATGGACAGGGTAATTCTTCTCAGGGACTTTCAACTGCCGAGATGCATATGCAATCACCCTGCCCTCCTGTATCAATACCGTTCCAAGCCTAACACGGGAAGCATCACAATATACCGTGAAAGATCCTGAAACTGATGGTAACACCAACACCGGTGCTGAAGTCAAGGCTGTCTTGAGCTTCTGAAAGCTCGCCTCAAACTCGTCCGACCATATGAACGGGGCACCTTTTTGGGTCAATTTAGTCAATGGGGATGCTATAGATGAGAAACCCTCCACAAAACGACAGTATTAACCTGCCAAACCCAAGAAACTCCTGATTTTCGTGGTTGAAGTGGGTCTAGGCATATTCTTGACTGCCTCTATCTTCTTAGGACCTGAATACCCTCTCCCCATACGATGTGACCCAAGAAAGCTACTGAATCCAACCAGAACTCACACTTTGAAAATTTTGCATACAACTGATTATCTCTCAAAGTCAGGAGCGCTATCCGGAGGTGCTGATCATGTTCCTCCCGGTTGCGAGAGTATATTAGAATATCATCAATGAACACTATTAGGAAGGAATCCAGATGAGGCTTGAAAACCCGATTCATCAAGTCCATAAAGGCTGCTGGGGCATTAGTCAAACCAAAAAACATCACCAAAAATTTATAGTGCACATTCCTCGTTTGAAAGGCTGTCTTAGGAACATCGGATGCCCTAATCTTCAACTGACGGTAGCCCGATCTCAGATCAATTTTTGAAAACACCCTGGTACCCTGAAGCTGATCAAATAAATCATCAATTCTCGGCGATGGATATTTATTCTTGACGGTGACTTTATTCAACTGTCGGTAGTCTATACACATTCTCATCGACCCATCCTTCTTCTTCACGAATAAATCGGTGCACCCCAGGGCGAGACACTAGGCCTAATGAAGCCCTTATCAAGCAAGTCTTGAAACTGTTCTTTCAATTATTTCAACTCTGGTAGGTTCATCCTGTATGGAGGAATAGAAATGGGTTGAGTTCTAGGATCCACATCAATGCAAAAATCAATATCCCTGTCGGGTGTCATCCCTGACAGATCTACCAGAAACACCTCGGGAAACTCACGAACAATAGGCACCAAATCTATCAAAGAGACTTCAGCATTAGAATCACGAATATGAGCCAAATAAGCCAAACATCCCTTCTCAATCATGCAATGAGCCTTGGCATAAGAAATCACTCTGCTGGAAGAATGACCAGGAGTCCCTTTCCACTCCAATCGAGGCAACCCCGGCAAAGCTAATATAACTGTCTTGGCATGACAGTCCAAGATGGAATAATAAGGCGATAGCCAATCCATGCCCAATATGACGTCAAAATCGACCATGTCAAGAAGCAAAAATTCTACACTAGTTTCAAGACCCTCAATAACGACTACACACAAACGATACACACGATCTACAACAATAGAATCCCCCACGGGCATAGACACATAAATAGGGACACTCAAGGAATCGCGGGGCAAAACAAAATATAAAGCAAAATAAGATGATACATAAGAATAAGTAGACCCCCGATCAAACAAAACTGAGGCATCTCTATTGCAAACTGAAATGGTACCTGTGATAACAGCATTGTAGGACTCCGCCTCAGGTCTGGCTGGAAATGCATAAAATCGGGGCTAGGCCTCGCCACCCTGAACCACGTCACTGGGAGGACCTCTAATAGGCGGACCTCCACCTCTAGCGGGCTGGCCTCCACCCCTAGCGTCTTGACCTCCACCTTTAACAATCTGACCCTTACCTTTGGCTACCTAACCCCTACCCCTAGCTGGTTAGGCAGGTGGTGCGGCAGTTGGTGCCGGAACTATGGCACGAGAACCCTGGTACTGATCTTGATTACCCAAAAATCTCGGACAAGCTCTCCGAACATGCCCATATTTCCCACACTCAAAGCGTCCCTCCTGATATAGAGGCTGACCCTGACGAACCGGCTGACCATGATAATAACTCTGCAGAGGAGGTGCTCTGATAGGAGCTGATGGAGAACTATAGACTGGCTAAGAAGAAGGAGGCTTATAAGAACCACGACCACCAGAAGTACCATGTGAAGCTTGAAGTGCTGAATGGAATGGCCTGGAAGAATGACCTCTGCTAAAAGAAACTCCGGCACCAGATGAGGCACCGCTGAATCAACCGGAATGGCGAGGTCTCTTGTCTGACCCCTGACCTCCCAATTCGAGAACCATCTCGACTCTCCTGGCCACATTGGCCGCAACCTTAAAGGAAATCTCGGTCCCTGTCTCCTTGGCCATCTACAACCTGATGGGCTGAGCAAGGACCTCAATAAATCTCCTGACCCTCTCTCTCTGTGGGAAACAAAAGAATAGCATGTCGGGCCAATTCCACGAAGCGAGTCTCATACTGGATGATAGTCATGCTACCTTGCTGAAGACGCTCAAACTGACGGCGGCGCTCCTCTGTAGTAGTGATAGGCGGAAACTTCTCCAAAAAGAGATGCGAAAACTAATCCCAAGTCAGAGCAGGTGACCCAACTGGTCTAGTCAATAAATAAATCCCTCCACCATTTCTTGGCAAAACCAGTCATCTAAAAAGCGGCGAAGTCGACCCCATTGGTCTCCAAAATACCCATGTTACGAAGAACCTCATGACATCTATCAAGATATTCCTGAGGATCCTCTGAAGTAGCACCACTGAAATGAACAGGGAAAAGCTTGATAAACTTGTCCAGTCTCCACACACCATTGGAGGACATAGTTGCTCCATCAACAAGCGGTGCTGCAGAAACTGGCTGGATTACCCCAGTTTGATTGGCTGCTGGGGTTTGAATATGTGGAGTAGTTTGATCAGGGGTGTGGGTAGCAGGAGTCTGGACCCCTACTCCAGCCTGAGATACGGCTGCTGCCACGGGGAGTGCGCCAGACTGGGCTGCACTCTTTATAATGCCCACTAATCAGACCAAAGAGTCCTGAAGCACTGGGGTAGCAATAAACCCCTCTAGGACATGAACTGGTCCTACTGGAACGGTCTGAGTTGGATCCCCCTCATCAATTATCTGGGGCTCCGCAACTGGAGCTGTTTCTTGGGAAATGGGCTGAGTCCTGCCCCTGCCCCTGCCTCGGCCCCTGGCAGGGCCTCGGCATCTGCCCCTAGTAGGAGTTGTTGTTGCTGGAAGACCTGATTGTTGGTCAGCGGAAGAAGAAGCATGTGTTCTCGCCATCTGCAAAGAATAGAAGAGTTCAATCAGCATTAGAGATAACAAGAATCGAACGATAGAGTAGGAATAAAAATTGAGTTTGTTCCTAACTTCATAGCGTCTGAGATATAAGTACAGACGTGAATATCGATCCTTCAGACTCTATTAAGCTTGTTCGTGAATTGTGAGACCTAGGCAACTTAGGTCTCTGATACCAACTTTTCACGACCCAAATTCCCAACCCTCGGGATCGTGATGGCGCCTAACACAATACTTGTTAGGCAAGCCAATGTTAGAGGGATTCAACATTTAAAACGATTAAAGTATAATACGAAGTCTGATATTATTCAGTAAATAAATCCAGAATAATATATGAAATAATGAACGAAACTCAAGCTAATACTAATATTTAACTACCCAGGGTCTGGAGTCACAATTCACGAACTACTACAGAATACTACAAGTATTTGGCTGAAAGAAATATATATTTGTTTTGAATGAAATAAAACAACAATCTAAATAATGTAGAGAAGACTCCAAGAAATCTGCGGACGCCAGCAGATCTACCTCGTGTCTCCGTACGAATGCTCAGCTACTACTTGATAACTCAACTCTGGTCGGAACATGGATCTGCATAAGGAGTGCAGAGTGCAGTATTAGTACAACCGATCCCATGTACTGGTAAGTGCCGAGCCTAACCTTGACGAAGTAGTGAGGAGGCTACGGCGTGGCATTTATAACATAACCTGGATACAACGTATAATAAGGCAAGAAGGGAATAATAAACTAATTAAAAAATAACTTGCAACAATTAATAAAACAACTCGGTTAACTTTTCTAGATCTCAGTTGTAACCAATCCTCACGAAAATTTCCAAGTTTCAATTTAAAATAACGGTAAAAGCATAGTATGGGAACAATAGAATAAAACAGTAAGTTTTTCCAGTCTTTATCATATAATCAGTAAAATAAGAATATCTTCCCTCATTGCTCCTTGTTGCGGCGCGCAACCCGCTCCCACTTCTCCACCCTTATTGCTCCTCCCTATATATATCACCCTTATTTCTCCTTTTGCGGCGTGCAACTCGATCCCACATGTCCTCCCTTATTACTCCTTGTTGCGGCGTGCAACCCGCTCCCACCATACAATCACATATCTTTATTTATAAAAAGATTTCACAATTTAGGTCAAAGACTTTCACAATATTTATGTCTCAACAATTATAAGCAGAAAGTTGTACTATTCATGAACTTCATCAATTATCATTTCACTATGAAACCAAGGGATCAACTAACACTTCCAAATACGTGAAACAATATTTAACAACAAGTTGACGAAAACAAGTAGACATGGAGGCATCGAAATAACGAAAACTGTCACGACCCAAAATTCATAAGGTCGTGATGGCACCGGACACCATTGTCAGGCAAGTCAATCATTAAATAGTTGAAATAAATTCTTGTTTTAATATTTTCCAAATCGTTACCTTTCACTTACAACCCAATGAGCGAATAAAAATTTATTAAATAAATAGAACAAGTAAACAATTCAATTTGTTAAAGTAAATCCCAAACAAGTCCCAGAACCCGGAGTCACAAGTACATGAGCAAATTCTAGGAATTTCACAAATACTACAAAGCTTGTCCGAAATACAAACTGGACAAGAATTTAAAATTAAAACAAATACAATATGAGGGAGACTCTGTCAGCTACGGATCGCCTCTGGATGATGCAGCTCGCCCTAGACTCCAAACCAGTCACGTCGCTATCAAAGTAACTGTGCAATAAAAAGGCAAAGCAAGTGTAGCATGAGTACGAAAACAACGTGTACTCAGTAAGTATCCTGCCTAACCTCAGAGAGGTAGTGGCGAGAGGTCGAATTAGACACTTTCTAGAAGTCAATTTAACATAATCGAGTGAGACACTAAGCATGTATGTCATAGGCAGTTTATTTAAATCAGGAACAAATAATATCAACTCCTTCCACATTTAACACTTTAAATCTTCGTCATTTCAGTTGACAATATAAATAATAATCAGGGATAAAAAGCATCAGACTTATTTCACATTTTACACATCAATTCTTCTTCTTTTTAACTGGCCATTAAAAACTTCCTTAGGCCGATAAACATGTACAAATCACGGGAAATACGCAGCAATTATCATGCGCAAGAAATGCCGAGGGTCGAACGGTGCGTACCAACAATAATAAATTGTGCACTGCCGAAGGGTTGAACGGCTTGAACCATATATGCATCTATCTTCCCAGCTCGCGAATCGATCATGCGTCAAACTAATAATAATAAGGCTAACCTGCTCGCGAATCATACCTGCAACTCAGGTGCTCATATGTACACATATTCACATAATAAATCCACATTTTTATCAAGGAGGCAGTTACTCAGGAAAGTGGTGAAATTCTTCTTAAAGGAACACGAAAATAGCATTTAAATCTTTGTTTTGAAACTCATTTGCCAAGTTTAATGATTTTATTTGATACTATAACCTTATCAGGTATACAATTATCCACAGTGGAAATCAATTCTCTTTCTAAATTATTAAGAAAATGAATTCTAGTCTCCTTAGGTATTAAATTTCTATTTCGATCATATTAGCGGTCTACTATTACTGACAAGATCACAAGTACAAAAGTAAGGCATGCTAGTGGGTCCTAGACTACCTGGACATAAGCATATTAGTAGCTACGCACGGACTCCCGTCACCTCGTGCGTACGTATCCCCCAAAGATAATAGCACATATTTAATTAGTTCACCTAGGGGGACAATTCCTCCTCACAAAGTTAGAAAGGAGACTTACCTTGCTCCGAAATTCCATAACCGACTTCCAAGCCCTTCCGACGACTCCAATGGATGCACAACGCCCCAACTACCAAATAACGGGCAAAGCAATGAAAATTTATTCTAATACTCGTAACAAATTCAAATAATATACTTTCCCAACTCCGCTCAGTGAATTGACCAAAATGCCCTCGGACCCACGTGCCCGGATTCTTAAATTTCTCGAAGATATATCCTACCCATTACCGTACTAACTCAAATATACAATTTACTCTATATCTCATGCTCAAATTCGTGGTAGAAATCCAAAATAAATTTTTTTAGGTTTTCTTCCAAAAATCTCATTTCCCAACTAATTTCCATGTTTAATTCCATGTAAGATGACGTACTTATCTTAGAAATGGGAAGAAATTACTTACCTAGTGATGATTGATGGAAACCCCCTCTTGAAGCTCCTCAAAATCGGCCATACCAAGTGAAGAAATGAAGAAATGGCCAGAAATCTCGTTTAAAATAATACACTGTCCAGGCATCCTTCTATGTGATCGCACAAACGCCTCTGCGATAGCATAGGGCTTCTGTGCTGCCTCAAAAATTTCCCTACGCGATCGCACTCACACTAATGCGATCGCACAAGCCATTCCCAGCTCCCTCCAAATTTCCTTCTCCGCGATCGCAGCTTCTCCCTTGCGTTGGCACAAGCCAACCCAGCAGCCCCCAGGTGCACTGCGCGATCGCACACCCCTTATTGCGATCGCATAGACCAAAATCCAGCCTTCCAATTTTTCCTTCTTCGCGATCGCACAACAAGGACCGCGATCGCATTGCACACCAGATGCACCAGCAAACAGCAGTAGCAAATCACCCAAAAATGACCCCAAACCACCCCGAAACACACCCGAGGCCCCCCGGGACCCCATCCAATCACACGACTCAGTCCCATAACATCCCACGGACTTGCCCGAGGTCTCAAATCACATCAAACAACGCCAAAATCACGAATCGCACCCAAATCAAAACTTTATAAATTTTGAAATTCCAAACTTCCACATCTGATGCCGAAACCTATCAATTCACGTCCGATTGACCTCAGATTTTGCACACAAGTCATATTCGACATTACGACCTTCTCAAACTTCCAGAATCGCATTCCGACCCCAATATCAAAATTTCCACTTCCGGTCAGATTTCTCAAAAACCTTCAAATTTCTATATTTAGCCAAATGACTTCAAAATGAACTACGGACATCTGAATTCACTTCCGATCGCGCTCCCAACTCCATAATCACCATACGGAACTATTCCCAGACTCGGAATCCCAAACGGACATCTATAACACTGAAATGCCTTACAGCCCAAACTTATGAAATTCTTCTACAATATACGCCGAAACGCTCCCGGGTTATCCAAAGCCGATCCGGACATACGCCAAAGTCCGAAATCATCATACGAACCTGCAGGAACCTTCAATCCCGATTCGGAGGTCGTTTACTCAAAATTTCAATCTTAATCAATTTCTCCAACTTAAGGCTTCTGAAATGAGAATTTTCTTTCAAATTTGACTCTGAACTTCCTGAAGTTCAATTCCGACCACACCTACAAGTCATAATACCTGAAATGGATCTTTTCATGACTTCAAACCGCTGAACGATGCGCTAGAGCTAAAAACGACCGGTCGGGTCGTTACATTCTCCCCCACTTAAACAGATGTTCATCCTCAAATGTGCTAAGAACTGCTCTGGAGTTATCTGAAATCACTGTTTAACACCTCGAGCACCTGTCGTGCCACCACAACCCAGTTGGTATATTATCTTGATCAAATATAAAGATTTCTTCTTTTATTCATACAATAAGCTCAGAATCCAGTTCCAACACTTGAAATTTCTCTGCCAGACCTATTTCCAATATATAATCACCGTATCAACTACCACACGAGGTACCAAAACATGACTGCATACTTTTGCTGAATTTAGCGCCATACACCGCATATTTCATCATCCAATCACGATGACGTTCCCTGAACCTTAATAACCAAAATTCCACGAATCTGATGCTCCCAATGCACCTTATGATATATATATACATCCTGCTACAATGCTGGCGATACCACCACAACGGAGGAGATGTGTAGAACTTCAGAACCAACTGCAAAGTTAACAAATCATTGAATATCTCCTCTTGACTAGAATCATCACCTCATTACAAATCAATAAAGGTAACTGTACTTTAATGTATTTCACAAAATCTTACCGCACTAGATCCCTGATCCAAAAATCTCATCTCACCAGGATGAACTGTTCAAACAACCAATCACCCCAGACATGACCAACAGTCTCACATGACACCACAACGAGCCAATAGGCCACAACTCGAACATGATACATAAGAAATGACTCAGGAAGGGACTACTCAACTCACGCAACTAATATGAACTTTTATCAGAAAATAGGAAGTAAAACACAAGAAAATAAATATAGGAACCTTACTCATCATCACACTATTGCGGTGTGCAACCCGATCCAAATAACATACCCGTGGCGACGTGAAACCCGATCCACACATAAAATTTACATAAGGAGCTGAATCACTCAATATTACAAATTACCGAATATCGGTCACAAGCACGCTAAGTGCATAATACCATCCTGGGGAGACTGATAAAGCCATATGCTACAAAACTTAAGCACAAATGAGGTGCGATATATATATATATACACTCTAAAATCTCAAGAGCCCTCCTGCTCACATAACATCATCACTACGCTGAATCTTAACACATAGGAATTACCAAGTCGTTTCACAACTCACACGGCACAATCATAATATCACATGAATTTGACGAAGGCGGAACAACACCTGATATTCCAACACCCCTCCTTGAGGAGTGCTATACTGAAATGAACACATTTGCCTCACAAGAAGCCCATAATCCTGTTTAAGTCCATTCACACACTTCAAGATGATTCTGCTCGCAATGAACTAGGCCGATAGCTTTACCTGGGTCCATATTAACCAACTTCCTCTCATAATACACAAGAACAACCATCATAGCTGGGACAAACACCCCACAATCCACAATCAATTGAACCGAACGCCTTCCAGGCATAAATTCTCAAATAAGCAATGTTGAACTTCCTTATACTTGGTCTAAATCTTGAACCAATCAGGTGACTACATGTCACACTTATACAATCTTCTTGCGGTCATGCTTCCACGACCTTCCACACAAGGCAACAAGTCTGCACATCCATACCACCGACCACACTAATGTTATACAGCAAATCAAGAATCCCATAACCAGGATACAAAGCCTCTTCCATCAAACACCGATCTTAGAGGACGCTGAAGTCATCACCTACTTACCTTAATCATTCAAATCCCTTTTTCCCTTTCTCACCCGAGCTCATGACATCCTTGTCAACACCGAACCGAAATCTTGATCCTTACTTTTAATTCCATGCCGCTTACTGCACCTGATATGCCGATATGAAATAGCGCAAGACTTTCATCATAACTCCTGAATCACTAATAGGGTGAACACTTCATCATATAGAAACATTTTTCTTACCTCAATTCAAGAGAACCATGACAATACACAAGTGGATTCCCACAATCACAATACATGCAAATCCTTAAGTAGTGGTCTGAACCACCATAAACCTTCCGGGATCCGCCTACACCTGACAGGCCATAGCACTCGAATGCTCCCTCATGAAATCCATTACAACGGCCGACAAGCCCCGCACATACCTGCCCAAACCACATGCATAATTTAATTACACTGACGAAACTGATCACTTCCGTAAATGTTCCATTTCAACCATGGCTAATCAATGTATCTTCTTTTAAATCATCCTTAACTGCCTCAGAAATAACACTAGCCCCATTCAACTCATAGCAAACTCAATCCTCACTCATCCCGAGTGGCCTTGATTCACGAGACCATGCTGCCTAAATCTCGCAACGCGTCTCATACCCTCCTGATAATGTTTCTACAACCCGGAGTTTATTTCTCTCACTCCTCTAATACTATCCTGCATGCTGAAAAATATCATAGAACACTCCAACCATTTTTCCCTGTCTCTGAAATTACGCTGCATAACTAATCATACTGTTGTCTTTAACCCTTAAACACCGCGTTCTTAACCTTCGAATTCATTAGGACCTCTATTGAGAGTCACCCACTCTGACTGGCCCCGAATACAATCAACTCCAAGGCTCTTCTAGCACATGAACACCCTTTTCAATGAAGCACGTGACTGAGTCACTGCGCTTACAACTCGTCTATGCCCTAAGCACAAATTCTGAATATTTCAAAGCCTAATCGGGGTCCGACAGGGCCAACTTTTGCACACATTCATCAAATCCCATGCACGATCACCATCTTACTCCTTTCCGTTTAGCTGAAATAACTTGCCAACACGCCGACAATCCGCAACCCTATGATAACACAATCCTATAACCCAACTGCAGTGGTGGGACTCCCCCACTTAGCCTGAAGCTACTCCTTGCACCACTCTAGACCCTGCTGAGATCCTTTCTTCTTTGTTAACATGATTTTGCTTAACCAATCCGTCCAATTCTTTCAAATTCCCCTGTCAGCATTCCCTAAATACTCAGATTATGTAGCATCATTCGCCCATTCTGCCTTCTACCGAATAGCCACTAGAATTCCTCAGAGAAACTTTCCAACCACACAACCGCTAACCTACTCACGGGAGACAACCCACCTGCGGAAATCACCAACTGACACCTTCCAACGACGCCGTATTGCACACCCTCTACAACATCAATATCCCATCCTAAGCCCGTTCTCATTCACCAGCTTTACCAGTCCGTCCTCTCCTCATGGACATCTACTAACTGTGCTACAATACCCTCTAATTCACCACTATGATGCCGCTCTCCCACTTGTTAATATCATTCTTCTAAGCACTACCTGACCTCATTTCCTTACACCTGGCCCTTTAGAAATTTAGTCGTCGCCTGACACTTCTCACATGTCCTCCTTCGTCGTATGCTTCCCGATTCAATATCATCCTCTGTCGCTCTTACACCAGTAGATCACCATGACTTCAAACTCTCCGAGGATCATTTTTCTCGAGTTGCCTTCACTAGAAATAACTATTCAGTCCTGAACCACTACACACCACGATCTCTGACAACCGCTTCTTCAATACTACTTCACAACACTCTAACCCAATGCAACCGAAGAAACCATAGCATCGACAAGTTTAACACATTCCATTCAATCAATGACGACGATATCACATCACAGGTGAATATCCCACCTTACCTGAAGATACCAAGTCTTACTACTTTATCAATCCAAAACCTGACCATTTATAATCCAAATGCCTTTCCTCCTTCGGAACTAAAATACTGAAATCTCGAAATCACACTCTGAGGAGACCTCCCTTCAAGCCATTCATCACCCCCCACCCTACGGGAAAGCATTACACCATCATATCAACACCGCGCGATAACCAATCGTAAGCACCTTAACAACCTGAGCATAACCTCAAAGTTCTCAGAATCACAGCTACGGGCTGAAACAACATAATATCCTTCTGCAGGGCCATAACAACAGCCCCACCCAATTGCACATGGAAAACATCTGGCATCATATCCGTGGCACCATTTAAATTCCTCAAATTCCCGATTCACAGCAAGCGTTTCGCGACGTATAAGATTGAGTAGGAAGAAACATAGGCATAAGCCTTAAAGGAATCAAATCACACGATGAGGAATCAATAAGGGAAGTACTCCTAACAGCCCTGTAGCCTCTCGAAGATAAGTACAGACGTCTCTGTACCGATCCATAAGAATCTACTGGACTTTCTCATGACTCGAGAGACCTAAGGGAACCTAGTGCTCTGATACCATGTTGTCACTACCCAAAATCATAAGGTTGTGATGGCGCCGGACACCACTGTCAGGCAAGCCAATCATTAAATAGTTGAAATAAATTCTTGTTTTGACATTTTCGAAATCGTTACCTTTCACTTACAACCCAATGAGCGAATAAAAATTTATTAAATAAATACAACAAGTAAACAATTCAACTTGTTAAAGCAAATCCCAAACACATCCCAGAACCTGGAGTCACAAGTACATGAGCAAGTATCCTGCCTATACTCTATTCTATTATTCTGTCGCACGAGTACGAAAACAACGTGTACTCAGTAAGTATCCCGCCTAACCTCAGAGAGGTAGTGACGAGAGGTCGAATTAGACACTTGCTAGAAGTCAATTTAACATAATCGAGTGAGACACTAAGAATGTATGTCATAGGCAGTTTATTTAAATCAGGAATAAATAATATCAACTCCTTCCACATTTAACACTTTAAATCTTTGTCATTTCAGTTGAAAATTTAAATAATAATCAGTGATAAGAAGCATCAGACTTATTTCACATTTTACACATCAATTCTTCTTCTTCTTAACTGGCCATTAAAAACTTCCTTAGGCCGATAAACATGTATAAATCACAGGAAATACGCAGAAATTATCATGCGCAAGAAATGCCGAGGATCGAACGGCACGGACCAACAATAATAAATTGTGCACTGCCGAAGGGTCGAACGACTCGAACCATAGATGCATCTATTTTCCCTGCTCGCGGATCGATCATACGACGCGATCAACATAATAATAATAAGGCTAACCTGCTCGTGAATCATACCTGCGACTCATGTGCTCATATGTACACATATTCACATAATAAATCCGCATTTTTATCAAGAAAGCAGTTACTCAGGAAAGTGGTGAAATTCTTCTTAAAGAAACATGAAAATCTTTGTTTTGAAACTCATTTGCCAAGTTTAATGATTTTATTCAATACTATAACCTTATCAAGTATACAATTATCCACGGAGGAAATCAATTCTCTTTCTAAATGATTAAGAAAATGAACTCTAGTCTCCTTAGGTATTAAATTTCTATTTCGATCATATAAGCGGTCTAATATTACTGGCAAGATCACAAGTACAACAGTAAGGCATGCTTGTGGGTCCTAGACTACCCGGACATAAGCATATTAGTAGCTACGCACGGACTCCCGTCACCTCGTGCGTACATAGCCCCCGAAGATAATAGCACATATTTAAATTAGTTCACCTAGGAGGACAAAGTTAGAAAGGATACTTACCTCGCTTCGAAATTCCATAACCGGCTTCCAAGACCTTCCGACGACTCCAATGGATGCACAACGCCCCAAAACTACCAAACAACGGGCAAAGCAATGAAAATTTATTCTAATTCTCGTAACAAATTCAAATAATATACTTTCCCAACTCCACTCAGTGAATTGACCAAAATGCCCTCGGGTCCACGTGCCCGAATTTTGAAATTTCTCGAAGATATATCCTACCCATGGCCCTACTAACTCAAATATACAATTTACTCTAAATTCCATGCTCAAATTCGTGGTAGAAATCCAAAATAATTTTTTAAGGTTTTCTTCCAAAAATCTCATTTCCCTACTAATTTCCATGTTTAATTCCATGTAAGATCACGTATTTATCTTAGAAACGGGAAGACATTACTTACCTAGTGATGCTTGATGGAAACCCCCTCTTGAAGCTCTTCAAAATCGCCCATACCAAGTGAAGAAATGAAGAAATGGCCAAAAATCCCGTTTAAAATAATACACTGCTCAGGCATCCTTCTATGCGATCGCAAAAACGCCTCCGCGATCGCATAGGCCTTCTGTGATGGCTCCATAATTTCCCTACGCGATCGCACTCGCACTAATGTGATCGCACAAGCCATTCCCAGCTCCCTCAAAATTTCCTTCTCCGTGATCGCAGCTTCCCCTCTGCATTCGCACAATCCAACCCAGCAGCCCCCAGGTGCATTGTGTGATCACACACCCCTTCTTGCGATCGCATAGACAAAAATCCAGCCTTCCAATTTTTCCTTCTTCGCGATCGCACAACAAGGACCGCGATCGCATTGCACACCAGATGCACCAGCAAACAGCAGCAGCAAATCACTCAAAAATGACCCGAAACCACCCTGAAACACACCCGAGGCCCCCGGGACCCCGTCCAATCTCACGACTCATTCCCATAACATCCCACGGACTTGTTTGAGGCCTCAAATCACACGAATCGCATCCAAATCCAAACTTTATAAATTTTGAAATTCTAAACTTCCACATCTGATGCCGAAACCAATCAATTCACGTCCGATTGACCTCAAATTTTGCACACAAGTCATATTTTATATTACGGACCTTCTCCAACTTCTAGAATCGCATTCCGACCCCGATATAAAAAATTTCACTTCCGGCCGGATTTCTCAAAAACCTTCAAATTTCTATCTTTAGCCAAATGACTTCAAAATGACCTACGGACATCCGAATTCACTTACGATCACGCTCCCAACTCCAGAATCACCATACGGAGCTATTCCCAGACTCGGAATCCCAAACGGACATCTATAACATTGAAATGCCTTACAGCCCAAACGTATGAAATTCTTCTAAAATGCTATCTTCCATAATATACGCTGAAACGCTCCCGGGTTATCCAAAGCCCGATCCGGACATACGCCCAAGTCCGAAATCATCATACGAACCTGCAGGAACCTTCAATCCCGATTCGGAGGTCGTTTACTCAACATTCCAATCTTAATCAATTTCTCCAACTTAAGGCTTCTGAAATGAGAATTTTCTTTCCAATTCGACTCCGAACTTCCCGAAATTCAATTCCGACCACAGCTACAAGTCATAATACCTGAAATTGATTTGTTCATGACTTCAAACCACTGAACGACGCACTAGAGCTCAAAACGACCGGTCAGGTCGTTACAAAACAATCAAGACAAGAATATAGTGAATTGGAACCGGGGAAGGGATCATGATAAACAAATAATTTGGTGGTGCATAGATACTCGTCACCTCACCTATACACCACACACATTAAATTTCACATAGCGTTTACGTTGGGTATTCTTATTCCCTCCAGTCAAGGTTAAACCAAACACTTACCTCGATCTCAGAAGCAACTCAATGCTCAAGCATAGCTTTTCCTTTAGAATTTTCCTCTAACTCGCTCGAATCTAATCATAATTGGTTCAATATCATTAATTATTGCTGAAGGAATGAACTTTAATGAAAAATCATGGTTTTCCTATCAAAAGACCAAAATCGACCTCGGGCCCGCTTGGTCTAAACTCGAGGTTTGGACCAAAACCCGTTTACCCATTCTCCCCCGAGCCCGGATATACAATTGGTCTCGGAATTCGTCCTCAATTCGAGGTCTAAATTCCCAAATTTTGAAATTCCTAAGTTCTACCCAAAAATCCCAATTTTTACCATGAAAACTCTAGATTCTATGTTGAAATCTTGTTAAAAGTAGTAAGATATTGAAAGGAATTACTTAGAAATCACTTACCTATGATTTGGAGAAGTTTGAGTCTTTGTAAAATCGCCTATGGAGGTTTAGGGTTTGATAGAATTAAAAAATGGGTGAAAATCCCGTCTAAAATCCCACTGAACAAGCTGTAGTTATCGCGAATGCAATCAGGGGTTCGCAATTGTGAACCCTTCAAAATTCCTGCTGCCTTCGCATTTGCGACCTAAATGTCGCATTTGTGACTTCTGGCCTTGCTGGGCAGTCTTCGCATTTGCGAAGTAAATCTCGCATTTGCGAGGATGGCCTTCCCAGGTCATACACCCAAGTCCCATATTTTACTGCGGACCTCCCGAGATCGTCGGAACACATATCCGGGTCCATTTACTTAAAATGTTGACCAAAGTCAACTAAACTAAATATTAACTCTAAAAATTATAATTTCTTATAATTTCACATAAAAGCTTTCCAGTTTCACACCTGAATTGCGTACACAAATCGAGGTAATTAAAATTAGCCTTTTTAAGTCTAATGAGTCCATAATAGTGTCTTAATTCATAATATGACCCTTTGGGTCATCACACTATGCTTTCTATTTGTTTAACTTGTAAACATCATACTTACTTCATGTTGTTATGATTGCATCCATGTCATATCGGTTTTGCTGCACTTAGGCACGAGTCTTCTCCCATGTTGGCCGTTCATGCTCTATTGTTGCATTATCAAGAACATGCACCCCTCTCCCCTCCTCTTATTTATTATGTCCATCTTCACGCCTCCATCATGCTAGTTGGATAAAATTATAACTATTTTGACTGAAAATACTTATTGACAAATTAAAAGGACTAAGAGATGTGAATTACATCAACTAAATTGACTGCACATTAAGATTCTTGAAGCTCAAAAAAAAATTACCACTTTATTGTTTTCAAGATATGTCATCATCTTTTTCTTTCAAAGATCATCTTCCTTATTTTGAGCAAGAGACCAAGGATTATCATACACTCTTTCTTAGTTATTCATCTAATTTAGGAGACGTACTCCAATAAAATAGGGTTCTTAAATTCCTAAAATTCTATTTACTAGGTCAGAAGTTGATTGTCGTTTCTTTTGAGCTTTTAGATGGTATATGCTAGGTAATTGATTGTTTTGATAAAAAGTCATTTTTGATGGAATTGAATCTTAGACCACATACTACCGGAAGGCTTGGAGTAGTTAAGATGGCTTTTCTTGTTCTATTTTCTTGAGAAAAATGGTCATTTACTTAAAATTTATTACTTTTTCTTTTAAGTGATTGGACGAGCTTATGAGATCAGTTTGTTGACATAGCAATTTAAGAGACTTGAAATAGTTGCAATATATCCATGGAGTTGTCAAGTATATATATTCGAATAGATACTGAATCTTTCACTAGGTGTCGTCAAAGAAATATTCAAATGGTACATCCTAGAGGTATTGATTTCATCTCATCTAACTAAAACCGTTGTTTTTATGGATACATGCAGATCAGATTGTTCAATTAGAATGTATCTCTTTGCATTCTATGCATGCTAAAGTACACTTTTGTGCTTGATTGTTTTACTTTCTATTTGATAACGTCTCATTTTCTTAAAAATTCTTTTATTTGTTGTTTGTTATGCATCCCTATATATGACCTATATGCATTATCTCTTACAGAAAGATTGAAACTAAAATATTTCTTTTTTGTCAGGTGACATGCATTGCACTTAGCTAGAGGATTAATCCATGTTATATAAACAGGTTCGTTCTTAAGTTTTTGAATTTTGAAGTAAGATATAGTATTAAGTTTTCAGAAAAATGGTGCAACTGGCACATGAAGTGATTTGCAAGTTATCTTATGTGATGACCCAAGGGGTCATCTTGTATTTTAGGATTCAATTATGCACTCGTTAGCCTTAAAAATCTCATTTTTACCTCCTCAATTTGCTTACGTAGTTCGGTCGTGTTTCCAGAAAGCTTTTATGTCGAAAATTGAAGAAACAATGATCGTTGGCCTTAAAAATGATTTTTAGTTGACTTTAGTAAACGTTTTAACTAAGCGGACCCGGAACCGTATTTTGAAGGTCCCGGTGGGTCCTTAGTAAAATATGGGACCTGGGCATATGTCGGGAATCGAATTCCGAGGTCCTAGCTCGAGATATGACTTTTTGAATAAAATTGAAAGACTGAAAATTATTGATTTTAAAGAGTTTGCTTAATATTTGATCTTATTGGTATCGGGTCCGTATTTTGGTTCCGGAGTCCGATACAGGTCCATTATGATATTTACACCTTATCTATGAAATTTGATGAGAAACGGAATTGATTTGACGTGATTGACCTTTAGTTGAGAACATAGTAACTTTAAAGTGTTCTTGAGATATTCATAGGTTTTGGTGCTAAATTCGAAGTTCTAGGTGTTATTTTGGCTACTTGATCACACGAGCAAGTCCGTATGATGTTTTTAGACTTTTGTGTTTGTTTGATTTGGATCCCTGAGGGCTCGGGTGAGTTTCGGATAGGCCACGGGTAGTTTGAGACTTGGAAAATTTTGATGTTTCTGCTGTTTCTGGTGTGCTACCATTTTTTGCTTCGCGATCGAGAAGCAACTCCCGCGATCGCGAAGACAAGATTGGTCTGAAGAAAAATTTCTCTATGCAAACGCGGAGCGATGGGGGCTTTACCCTTCGCGAACGCGACCAGCTCAACACGAACACAAAGAGTTAGGGACCTGGGGGAAGGGGTCAGTCAAACATTCTACGCGAATGCGAGCAATGGTTCACGAACGCGAAGGCCAGGGGGGCATAGCCTTCGCGAACGCGAGGAGGTATTCACAAACGCGTAGGCCTTTGGGCTGCTGTGCTTCGCGATCGCGACAGGTCTCTCACGAATGCGATGAAGACATGTCCAGTGATTTTCAAAACAGAACAAAGACGGGACTTTGTCCCAAATTTTATTTTTCATCACTAGAACTCGACCTAGGGAGATTTTTGAAGAGGGATTTCAACATCAAATCATAGGTTGCACTTCTTAACTCATTTTCTTCAATTTCCATATCACCCATTGAAATCCTAGTTCTAAATCTTGTTCTTTTAGGGTAGAAATTAGGGATTTTGGGAGAACTGATGATTTTACAAATTTGGGGATTTAAACCTCGATTTGAGGTCGGATTCCGGAACTAATTACATATTCGGGATCGGGGGTGAATGGGTGAACGGATTTTTGTCCGAACCTCGAGTTTTGACCAAGCGGGCACGGGGTCAATTTTTGACTTTGTGGGGAAAAATTCGAGAATTTTATAATTTTGTATTGAAATTGATTTCTATAGCGATAATTGATGTTATTAAGCTAATTATGACTAGATACGAATGGGTTGGAGGTGAATTCTAGAGGAAAAGTGGTACTTAAGCAGTGAATGGCCTATGGATCGAGGTAAGTGTCGTTTCTAACTTTGGCTTGAGGGATTAGATATTAATGGACTACTTGCTACATGTTTGGTTATTGAGTATAATATATAGGTGAGGTGACGATCACCTATGTGTGTATGTAGAGTCATAGCATGCGAGCGAACACTATTCTTGTAACCTTTGTAGCCTTTAATCGATTTGTTTATGTTGAGCTTAGCTAATTGTTATGTTGGGCTACTCTCATATTATTTTTACTGAATTGGTAGTTGTTGAGTATTGACTCAAGGTTGAGGTTGGTATTATGGTATTGAATATTGAAGTAAGGCTGGTTTATGATATCTTTGTCTCTCTGTTTTTATTGATCCTTGTTTTGTTGAGGAAGAGCGTAAAGCACGAAGGGTGATGTCGTGCAATGTTGTGAGTGAGTGTTAATGCACGAAGGGTGATGTCGTGCCATGTCTTGTGAGTGATAATGCATGAAGTTTGATGTCGTTCCATGTCTTGTGAGTGATAATGCACGACGGGTGATGTCGTGTTATATTATGAGAGAGTTAATGCACGATGGGTGATGTCGTGCCGTTCTATTATTCATATGGTGATATTGAGAGTAAAAGCACTAAGGGTGATGCGGTGCAATTTTCTTTACTATTTTTACTTGTTTATTTCGTTTAAGGCATATTGATTGATTTAGTGTTATTCCTATTTCTTATTCCTTACATTGTGAACCCCTCAGCATTTCCCCTTCCCATTATTGCCTTATCTATTCCTTTTATTACTATTGTTATTTTTTTACTACTTGTATGATTATATTGCACATGTTATATGTCTTGTCCTAGCCTCGTCTCCACCTCGTCGAGGTTAGGCTCGACACTTACCAGTACATGGGGTCGGTTGTATTAATGTTGCACTCTGCACTTCCTGTGCAGATCCAGGTGTCGTTCCGAGCTGATTTCGAGCTTCGCCGTTGACTTCTTTACCCAAAGACCAAAGGTAGATTTATCGACGTCCGCAGATTTCTGGAGTCCTCTCCTATCTGATCATTTTACTGTTTTCCTTTGGTTCATAAACAGTTGTCCATTTTTCCTTCATCCAAATACTTGTAGATAAATCATAGTAGTGCGTGAGTTGTGACTCCAGATCATGGGTAGATAGATACATATATACGTCATATGCGCGAATGTTGTTATGAATTTACGTTTCCTTGTTTATTTATCATGTATTGAAGTGTAGTAATTCTCCGCAATTGTTTTTTTTTATTTTTATGTTGTGAATCTCTAATGTTGGCTTGCCTAGCGAATGCAACGTTAGGCGCCATCACGGTCTCGATGGTGGGAGTCCGGGTCGTGACAAGTTGGTATCAGAGCACTAGGTTGCTTAGGTCTCCCAATTCACGGGCAAGCTTAGTAGAGTATGGGTGATCGGTACGGAGACGTCTGTACTTATCTCCTAGAGGCTATGAAGTATAGGAACAACTTTCGCTTTTATTCAACCATGTCGTGCGATTTTGTTATCTCAATACTGATTGAATTCTCCTATGTTTATTCTCTCGCAAATGGAGAGAACACATACCGCTTCCTCCGTTGATCAGTAGTCGGATCCTCCAGCAGCAACTCCTACAAGAGGCAGAGGCAGAGGCAGGAGCAGGGCTCAGCCCAGAGCCCGAGCAGCAGCCCCAGCCATGGAGCCTTAGGTAGAGTTCAATGAGGAGGTTCCAGCTCAGACCATTCCTGCAGGACCAGCTCAGGTCCTCGAGGGGTTTATTGCCACCTAGTGTTCCAGGATGCCTTGGTCTGATTAGTAGGCCTTATGGAGAGTGTGGCATAACTTGGCGCATTCCCCATGGTACCAGCCGTATCTCAGGCTGGAGGAGGAGCCCAGAATCCTGCTACTCACACTCCGGAGCAGATGGCTCCCCAGTTTCAGACTTCAGCAGCTCATCCAGTCAGAGTGGTTCAGCCGGTTGCTGCGGCATGATCGGTGCCAATCCTACACCACTATATAGTAGTGAGGAATGGTCGATACGGTTTTACCCAACAAGGTTGGGATCGATTTCCGCAGGGAGTTAATTTGGTTTGGAGTTGGATATCTAACTAATCTAGATGTGTGTGTTGTTTCTAATTGCAGTTCCAAACATTATTGTGATTGATTATCTAAGTACAATATTTTTGGTGAAAGTCTTCAAGGGTTAAAAGGCATTAGGGAAGTGACTTCCGCCCATGTGAGTATCTAATGGATATCAGGAATCTAGGACAAGCTTGTTATGATTGGGGTCGTGATATAACAATCACACAAAAGTGATCACTTTATACCTCTCGGTAGTTTGAGTGACTTTGCCCGATTTGGCTTTCTCAAGACCAAATGGGTTCATGCAATGCAAGTGAAATTGGATAAAGTTGAGTATTACTATCTCTAGGTTTAACCTTTTATGGGGATATCAATCTCTTGAATTCACCCCAATTCCTTGTTAGCATAATTTTCCTAGACTTAGTCCCTCTTTCTCAAGAAGAGCCTAAGTTATAAAGGCATGAATCAGTGTTTACAACCACTAATTCTATAATTAAAGCATGAATTAGGCTAAATATCACTAACCCATAAATAATTAAGCCCTAAAATTCAAGACCCATTAAATACCCACACTAGGGTTGGGTCACAACCTTAGCTATGGGTCTAGATACTCATAATAACAACAGAAATCAAAGATAAAGATGGAATATAAGCCATAATATTAAAGTACAAGATTAAAATCTAAAGTTTGAAGAGAAATCTACTACAAAGTTATCCAAAAAGGGTAAAAACAGTCGTTCATGTGCTCTGCTAAACAAAACTTAACCTAAAATTGTCAAAAAGGTCTACTTATACTAAGCTAAAATTTTCGGACAAAAATACCCCTGCGAAGGTTTCGTGGACGTGTAATTCTGACCGCGTCCGCGGTTGGGTTTTCGCGGTCGCATAATAGTGGGAGCGGTCCGCCTTTCTTCATATCTGGGCTTGGGTAGAGCTTCGTATCGCGGACCGCATATTTTCAACCGCGTCTACGTGAGATACATTCACGGCCGCATAATTTGGACGCGGACTGCGTTCTTCATTTAAGCTCAAATTGCAAAGTCTCTGAACCTCGACACACGCTCTCAGCGGAATTTCAATCGCGGCCTCACTAGTGATTTCACGGTCGCCCTTTTCTATCGCGGTCAGTGCTGATTTTTAGGCTCAAAACAGCTTCTCTAATTCTCTACTTCGCAGACCGCGTAATTGTGGCTGCCTCAGCGTTGGTCCTTACGTGGCCGCGTATTTCTATCGCTCTCAGCGCTCTTATCCCAATCTTGGATTTGTGCAACTTTGACTCCTCTATGAGTTGATTAAGGTTTCTTTGGCTCATTTTGAACAAACCCTGCAAGCAAGCACATTAAGTTAGTTTCCGGGAATATCTTCAAGCATTTTTGGCCCAAAACCTAAGTAAAAGAGAGCAAATAATAGGCTAAAATCCTTACTTATCAACTCCTCCAAACTTAAGCTTTTGCTTGTCCTCAAGAAAACATGGTAATTCCCACCTCCACAAGAAAAAGAAAGGAAAATTTCAGTTGTCCTAAGGTGACTTCATCAAGCATCAATTGAGACTAACAATTACCCTCAACACAAATGCATTATCAACAACATCATGCTATGACCCTTTTGAGTTCCATAGTTCTAATGTGACACAAGAGCATCAAGAGTTGACTCAATTCATCAGGGAAGTTCGCTCTCTCACGTAGGTCATTGTGGATCCAAGACTCCTCCTACTCTAATCTCCTTTAGCAAATCTCACTTTTAGAATGTAACACTCAAATCAAGAATTGTAAAGGAGTGCGCTCATCACCCTCAAAGCAATGCCACAAGTCTGGCTCTAAGTACCATAGGCTTGCCCCTTATGTAAAGCACCACTAATGTAAGCTCATTAGCCTGAAATCATATAGGGCTTTAGCGGGATGCAATGAAGGCTTTTGGATCAAGGTAGGTCATAACGAACTATGATGGGTTCATCTTTCCTTAAGCACTCCATTTTCTTATTTCAGCTCATACCTTTTTTACTCTTTGAGTCATATTCTTCTTCCTTAGGGAACTAGAGAGACACATTGTCACTCTTTCTTACTCATGACGATGATTTTCTCCTTTTCTCATCATTCCATTCCTTTCAACATTGTTCTCTTTGAATCCCTTCAATTTTTTCTTTCTTTTTGACATATTTCTTTTTAGCTTTTCATCTTTTTCTTTGCCTTTACTTTTCATCAATTCTTTTTGTTCTTTGAACCTTTCATCACTTGAAATTCCTTGTCTCTCCCCCAAACTTATGATTTTGCATGTTGTTCAACATAAATGCTAAGGAAAGATTGGGTGCCAAGAGAGGGTCATTATAAAAACGGATAAAGGCTTGTAATTTGGCTATTGAATGAAAAAGTCTTAGGCTCAAAAGGGTTGACTAGGGATATCATGTTGGTAGGATATCGAAGCTTTAAAAGTTCAAATGGGACCAAAGAGATCCTACAATCACTTCTCAAGTTGGGATACACTTAGGATTTCTCCTAGACAAACATTCAGGGCAAGTTCTAGACTGATTGGCACGGGACTTGGACTTGTATTTAAATATCTCACCTCTCAAGATATTGGATTGTTAAAGAGAAAAAAGTCGAGGCCCCACAACAACCCTATCTAAGATTGAAGATCACAGATGGCTCAAAGAAATCACTTAACGATAGTTTTAGTCAACTCAAGAGTCTAAAGGTCACAACTAGAGCTATTCTTTGTCAATTAACTTGTCTCTAACCATGAGGTCGAAGGTAAATGTGTTAGTACCAAGTGAAGACTACTTGAGACACTTTTATTCATTACTACTTTATATATCAAAACAAAAAGGAAAACATACTCGATCCCTTAAGAAGGTTGTCACGCCATCCATCGTTGGGAAGAGCCACTTGATTCACAATATCCACCTTTGGAAAGAACCGTGGCATTAAGAAAACCAAAGGCTTATTGATCACGAAAAATATAAAAAGAAGTTAAAACTCAAAAAGAAGCTACTAATAAGAAGCTAATCTATTAAGGAAAATTACAAAAGAAGTTATAAAGTAAACTATAGGAAGTAAATTGAATATGTACAATAATGGAGGGCAACGAATATATACAAAAATGGAAATGAATATATACATGGAATGGTAAAGTTATATACATACCAAAAGTGAAAAATATGATAAGTAAAAATAAAGAAAAATAGTATCATAGTTATCACATGCCAGTCATCAAATCAAAATAANCCCCCCCCCCCCCCCAAATAAAAGATAGCATTGTCCTCAATAAGATTAGGGAAGGGATAGAGAGTAAAGGAAACTCCCTAAGTGGTATCTGTTTGCACGGGGTCAGGCTCACTAGTGGGGACCTCGAACTACATAGGATCGTCAACTCCCTCAGGGTCCTCCAACTATATCTCCAGGTCCTCTGAATGAGGCACCACAAATCCTATGACCAGCTCTCTGTCAGCCCTCTACTCTGATGCCTGTGTTGTCTGTGTTGCAGGGGCAGTCTCTTCCATAAGCAGGTCCAATGGGATGTCACCGGAGGAAGTGAACTTCTCCACCTCTTTCTTCAGCTTCTCCACCGACTCCTTTGAGGCCTGAGTCTTTCTCGTCTTCTTGACCTGCTTTCCCAGCTCCTTGATTGCCTTGCCATGAGTATCAAATGTCTCAAAGATCTTCTTTTGTTATCCAAGAGCTGCTTTAATGAATCCTCCAATGATGGAGGTAACTGAAGTTGTGTTGGGACTACCTATGCTACAACTGCACTGGATAAGACAGACAACTTTGATGTAGCTGCCTGCATCCAGTTGTTGATGTTGGATAAAGTCTGATTAATCCGCAGTGCAGTCTGAGGTAGCGGAGGAGGATGGCACATATAATGGGGCTGTGACAGATGGCCCGGATGAGGGAGGTGGCATAGCAGCTGAAGAACCCTCCGTTGTGGAAGGCTCGGACCCAGTGGCCACTACCCTTGGCTCTTCAGACTGGTCAGTGGAGGTAGTGGATTTGCCTTTGGACTTTGGGTTGTCTGCTCCCTGAAGGCTTTACCAAGAGAAGGGACTTTTCGGCTTCATCTTCGTGTCAAAGTATCTTCCCTCAACCCCCTGTTCCTCTAGGTACATAGTGATGAAATTGGGGTAAGGGTAGGACCTTTCTTCTTTCCCGGTTGCCTTGCATATGTTCTGGGCCATGAGTTTCCACATATTTATTGGGTACCCCACCATGATGGACGCAATAAGGATTGCCCGGGAGAGTGGGATGTCACTGTCATGCTGGCACGGATCAAGGCGGCTGCAGACGAAAGTGCACCACCTTTTGGCTTCAAAGTGAAGGATGTTTCTGGCAATTGAGACTCCTGGTGTAAGCTAGGCCGGTGTTGTCCTTGGGATGGATATCATCTCTGCTACCCATGGACATTCTGCTTCATCTAATGCCAACGTATGTATGTATAGAGCAGTGTCTACATCATCAAACACGGCATATGTATTCAAAGTCTTGACATTAAACCAGATCTTCTTATTTCGTACCTTAGTCACATAGGTGCCCTTTTTGATGTGGGCAACATTGGCGTAGAATTCCTTGACTAGGTACTCATATGCTTCAGGAAACTTGCTAGTGAAGAATTTCCATCCCACTCTTTCATCAAATTGTCTCTTCACATCCGGGTGGTGAGGGAGAAGGTCTCTTTCTATGAAATGTCGCTTGAGGGTCAGCGACCTTTGTGGCCACCATGCCTGGAATTTGTGGTAGGCCTTCTCACTCACAAATCTATCTTGCCACACTGCCGGCTTCCTTGATCTAATCAACCCCCCTTCATGCGTATCACCTACTCTCCCGTCATCCAGGACCTCTTCGTCATCTACATTGATGGGAGCAGCTGCTGAGGCCGGAGTTGCTGTCGGTGGTGAAGATGGTGTTGGAGTCATACTATCTCCATTTGAGCCATCAGTCGACTCAGATGAGGAGGTGGGTTGATTGACAAGGCAGAAAGGTTGAGATTGAGCCTCAGGTTGTTGTACAGAGTCTCCCTCAGAAATCTCCCGGGAAGGGAGGTATTCACTAGTGTCTGAGAAGTCGGCCTGAGGTCTCACAGACGGGGACTTTTTGCTAATAATCTTCTGAGGTGCTAAGGGTGCAGTCTGCTTCCTTTTGTATCAGCCTCGGGAGGATACTCCCCTCCCTTTTGATTTGTCAAAACCACTACGAGAGCGAACCATTATCTGCAACACAAAATTAGTGAAAAATTATTAGTATTATGGTTCAATGAATCCATAAAGAAGCAGAAATGAGATGAACACAGTGCTTCACAAAATAGGGGTCCGCGGACAGCGGATAAATGGGCACGGCCGCGGAATGGCCATCGCGGACTGTGTAAAATTGAGCGCGGCCAGAAAAAAGTTGGACTCAGAATACCAACTCTCTGATCATGGTCTTTCCGGACTGCAAAATTTTGGAGCGGCCAAGCGCGAGCCGCGTAAAAGTGAACGCGGCCGCGTAACTGATTGACTAACTCTCTAAAGCTCATGAACGCGGATCGCAAAATTTTGGACATGACCGCGAAAGTTCAAACGCGGACCGTAGAAAAATTACCGCGACCGCGAACTTATAACCATACTCAGCTCTTATAAAATCATGAACGCGGACTGTGTACAATGGACCGCGGTCCGCAGATTTCAAACACAACGGGCACTGGAGTATTTCAAACCTAGGATTTTCACTATGTTCAAAAATTATTGCAATTAACATACATAGTTAATAGACATATCCCCCATTAGGCATGTAAACATCACCCACATGATTTTAATCATAGATTAAGCATTATTTTGAGATTGTGGCATATAGTAAACCCTAACTAAAAAGAAAAAGTAAAACTAAAAGAAAAGAAAAGAAAAGAAAATAAAGAGATAAAATTAATGCAAAGATTTGAGCATACCAGTTGTGAAATTAGGTGGGAAACGGACTCTTGATTGATGTGGAATGAAAGTGAAAATCAAAGAGGAGGAAGATGAACAGTGCTCTGATGTTGTGAAAGTTCAAGGTTCGAAAAGTGTAAAAGTCCTAAGGACTTTCTATTTATACCAAAATGTTGGGGACCCACCGCTTTACCTGGGCGCGGTCCGCGCTTTTTAACTCTATGAAGGGCTGTTTAAAGTTCCAGAGCGCGGTCCGCAAAAATTTGAATGAGGACGTGAATACAACTTAAGAGAGTTGATATTCTGGGCTTTTCAAGTCCGCGTCCGCTGACAATTTGTTCCCCCACAAAATGCTGACGCAGATCGCGAAATTTTAAGTGCGGTCCGCGAACTTCCCATACTTAGGCCGTAACGACCCGACTGGTTATTTTGAGCTCTAGCGCGTCGTCCAGTGGTTTAAAGTCGTGAGCAGCTTCGTTTCAAGTATTATCACCCGTGGGCGTAGTCGAAATTGAATTCCAGGAAGTTTAGAATTGATTTGGAAAGAAAATTTTCATTTCAGAAGCCTTAAGTTGGAGAAGTCAGCTAAGATTGGAATCTTGAGTAAACGACCTCCGAATCAGGATTTGAAGGTTCCAGCAGGTTCGTATGATGATTTTGGACTTGGATGTGTGTCCGGGTCGGGGTTTCGATAACTCGGGAGCGCTTCAGCGTATATTGTGGAAGTTAGCATCTTAGGAGGATTTCATTAATTTGGGCTTGAAGTACATATCAGTGAGGGTGATGTCCGTTTGGGATTCTGAGTCTGGGGATAGCTCTGTATGGTGATTCTGGAATTGGGAGAGCGATCGGAGGTGCATTTGGATGTCCGTAGGTCATTTTGGGGTCATTTGGCTAAAGATAGAAATTTGAAGGTTTTTGAAGAATTCGACCGGAAGTGAGAATTTTGATATCGTGGTCGGAATGCGATTTCGGAAGTTGGAGCGGGTCCATAATATTGAATATGACTTGTGTGTAGAATTTGGTGTCAATCGGAGCTGATTTGACGGGTTCCGGTATCGAATGTGGAAATTTGGAATTTCAAGTTCTTAAAGATTTGGATCGGAGAGCGATTCGTCGTTTCAATGTTGTTTGATGTGATTTGAGGCTTTGAGCAAGTCCGTGTTATATTTTGGGACAGGTTGGTGTGATTGGACAGGGTCTCGGGGGCCTCGGGTGGATTCCAAGTGGTTAACGGATCAAAGTTGAAGTTGGAAAAAAGGGCTGAAGCTTGCTATCATCTGGTGTAATCGCACCTGCGAGGGTTTGACCGCAGGTGCGGCTAAGGGCACCGCAGGTGCGAGGCTGGGGATGGAGCTGAGGAGGCCGCAGGTGCGGAAGATTGGTCTCACCAACGGAATCGCAGGTGCAAAGAGGGGATCGCAGGAGCGGGAATTTGCTGGATCAAGTCAGAGCCGCACCTGTGATGGAATTTCCGCACGTGTGGAGCCGCAGGAGCGGCCATTGGATCGCAGGTGCAAAAGAGGCCTGGGACGAATGTTTTAAAGACGGGTTTATATCATTTCTCACCCATTTTTCATTGTCATGGGCGATTTTTGGAGAGCATTTCAAGGGGGATTCTCGCCAGGCATCAAGGTAAGTAAATTCCTTCCATTTGTTAGATGAATACAAGATTATATGCATGGATTAGACATGGAAATTGGTAGGAATTTGGGAAATTTTTGAAGAAACCTAGAAAATGTAAATTTGGAATTTAGCCACGAATTTGAGTATGGAATGTAGAGTAAATTGCCTGATTTAACTAGTAGGGCTGTGGGTAGAATGTATCTTCGAGAATTTCAGATTTTCGGGCACGTGGGACCGAGGGCATTTTGGTTATTTCTCCGAGAGGGTTGGGAAAGCATATAATCCGAATTTGTTGTGAGTATTAGGATGAATTTTCATTGCTTTGCCATTATGTGGTAGTTTCAGAGCGTTGTGAGTCCGTGGGAGTCATCGGAAGGGCTTGGAAGCCGGTGTTGGAATTTCGGAGCGAGGTAAGTCTCCTTTCTAACTTTGTGGGGCGAATCGTCCCCCTAGGTGAATTAATTCAATACATTCTATTATATTCGGGGGCTACGCACGCACAAGGTGACGGAAGTCCATGCGTAGCTATTATTATGTCATGTCCGGGTAGTCTAGGACTCACTAGCATGCCTTACGTGTTATACCTGTAATCCTGCTTGTAATATTAAACTGTTAATATAATCGAAGACGTAATTGAATATCTAAAAGAAAACTAGAGTTCATCTTGTTAATCTTCTAAAAAGAGAATTTGTCTCTTTATGGATATTTGTGTACCTGGACTAGGTTGTATCGTGGAATGTCATTAAACTTGACAAATGAGTTCCAAAAACAAATGATTTGAAAACCTATATTTCATGTTTCTTTGAATAAGGATTTTACCACTTTCCTGAGAAAACTATTTTCTTGATAAAAATAAGGATTTGATGTGTGGAAATGTGTCAGCACCCGAGTCGCAGGTATGATTTGCGAGCGGAGGAAGCTTTATAATATTCAGTATAAGTGTGTCAGCACTCGAATCGCAGGTATGATTCACGATCGAGGGAAGCTTTATGGTAATTTCGTATAAATGTGTCAGCACTCGAGTCGCATGTATGATTCGCGAGCGGGGGAAGCTTTATAATATTCACTATAAGTCGAATCGCAGGTATGATTAGCGATCGAGGGAAGCTTTATGGTAATTTGGTATAAATGTGTCAGCACTCGAATCGCAGGTATGATTAGCGATCGAGGGAAGCTTTATGGTAATTTGGTATAAATGTGTCAGCACCCGAATTGCAGGTATGATTCGCGAGCGGGGGAAGTTTTATAATATTCATTATAAGTGTGTCAGCACTCGAATCGCAGGTATGATTCGCGACCGAGGGAAGATTTATGGTAATTTGGTATAAATGTGTCTGCACCCGAGTCGCAGGTATGATTCGCGAGCAGGGGAAGCTTTATAATATTCAGTATAAGTGTGTCAGCACTCGAATCACAGGTATGATTCGCAATCGAGGGAAGCTTTATGGTAATTTGGTATAAATGTGTCAGCACCCGAGTCGCAGATATGATTCGCGAGCGGGGGAATCCTTATAATATTCAGTATAAGTGTGCCAGCACTCGAATCGCAGGTATGATTTGTGATCGAGGGAAGCTTTATGGAAATTGTATATGAATGTGTCAGCACCCGAGTCGCAGGTATGACTCGCGAGCGGGGGAAGATTTACGCCTATTCAGTGATTAGATATTCCTTCGACTCCAGTCGGTTGTCTTATCCTTGTGTGCGCATGACTATTTGGTACGGTTTTATTGATATTGGCCTGACATGTATTTGGGAAAAAGGAAAGTGTACTTTGTTGTTTAGTCTCGGTAGTTACCTGGATATCTGTACTTGATACGTATTCGCTGCTCACTGTCTTACATGTCTACTGTATTTCACCATATTTTGTCATAAATTATATTGTTGGACCCTAGTGAGGGTCTAATGCGACCTCTCGTCACTACCTCTCTGAGGTTAGGCGGGCGACTTACTGAGTACACGTTGTTTTTGTACTCATGCTACACTTGCTGTGCATTTTTATTGCACATGTACTTTCATAGCGATTGCAGGGTTCGGAGACTTAGGCGAGTTGCATCATTCGGAGGCGATCCGCAGTTGACGGAGTCTCCCTCGCACTGTGTTTACTTTCAGTTTATATTCCCATGTCCAATTTGTATTCCAGACAGGCTTTGTGATGGTTGTAGAAATTCTTAGAAATTGCTCATGTACTTGTGACACCAGGTTCTGGACTAGGTTGGGATGTGTTGGGTTATATTTGTTATGTAGTATTCAAACCCTTGATTTTAACTAACAGGTTTTTATTTGGTTGATATGTAATAAAGTGAAAGGAAATATTTTTCATAAATGTCAAAAATCGGAAAGTTATTTCAACTAATCAAGGGGTTGGCTTGCTTGACAGTGGTGTCCGGCACCATCACGATACGTAGATTTTGGGTCTTGACAACATGGTATCAGAGCGCTAGGTTCCCGTAGGTCTCACGAGTCATGAGAAAGTCTAGTAGAGTCTTGTTGATCGGTACGGAGACGTCTATACTTATCTTCGATAGGCTACAGGGTTGTTAGGAGTACTTCCCTTCTTGATTCTTCATCGTGCGAGTTGATTCCTTTGAGGCCTATGCCTATGTTCATTCCTACTCAATCTTACGCATCGCGAAGCGCTTGCTATGGATCAGGAATCTGAGGAATGGAAATGGTACTACGAATGTAACCTGAGATGCTTCCATGTGTAATTGGTCGTGGATGTTGTTATGGCCCTGCAAAAGGGTAATATGTATTTCAGCTCAGTAGCTGTGTTTCTGGGAGCCTTAAGGCTGTGCTCGGGTAGTGATGATCTTTGCAATTGATTGTCGCACGGTATCGTTATGATGATAGAATACTTGCTCGTATGTTGAAGGTGATGAATGGTTTGAAGGGAGGTCTTCTCAGAGTTTGATTTCGATATTTTAGTGCTTTTGTGTTGGCAGAGGAAGGGAATTTGGGTTATGAATGGTCCGGTTGGGGTTGATAAGGTAGTAAGACTTCGCATCTTCAAGTGAGGTGAGATATGCACCTGTGACGTGTAGTCGTCGTCATTGATCGGATGGAATGTGTTAGGTTCGGCAGTGTTATGGTTTCTTCGGTTGCATGGGGTTAGAGTATCGAGAAGAAGTGTTGGTTGACAGGGATCGTGAGGCGCAGTGGTTCAGTACCGGATAAGTGTTGTTAATGAAGGCAGCTAGAGAAAGATGATCTTCGGAGAGCGTGAAGTCGTGGTGATCTGCTGGTTTGAGAGCTACAGAGGACGGTCCTGAAGTAAGGTTAGGCGGTGGTTCCATTTCTAAGAGGCCAGGTGTAAGAAGCGGAAGTCGAGCAGTCGCAAAGTGGGGGAGTCCCACCATCTGCAGTTGGGTCGTAGGGTTGTCTTCGCATAGGGTCGCAGATTGTCGGCGTGTTGGCAAGTTATTTCAGCCAAGGGAAAGGATTAAAATGGTGATTGCGCATGGGGTTTGATGAATATGTGAAAACGTTGGCCCTGTCGGGCCAGGATTAGGCATTGGAAGATTCAGGATTTAGGCTTAAGGCATGGGCGAGTTGTAAGGATAGTGACTCAGTCACGTGTTTCCTTGAAAGGGGTGTTCCTGTGCTAGGAGAGCCTTGGAGTTGATTGTATTCGGGGCCAGTCAGAGTGGGTGACTCTCAATAGCGGTTCAAGTGAGTTCAAAAGTTAAGAATGAGGCATTAAGGGTTCAGGCAGCAGTATGATCGAGAGTCGAGCTTTTACAGAGTAATTTCTAAGAAAAAGAAGGATGGGTGGAATGTTCTATGATGTGTTTCAGCATGCAGGATAGCATCGGAGGAGTGAGAGAAATAAACTCCGGATTGTAGAAGGATTATCATAAGGGTATGATACGGGTTGCGGGATTTGGGCAGCATAGTCTCGTGAATCAAGGTCACTCGAGATGAGTGAGGGTTGAGTTTGCTATGGGTTGAAGGAAGTTGTTATTATTCCTGAGGCAATTGAATATGATTAAAAGAAGATAGATTGATTAGCCATGGTTGAAATGGCACATTTTCGGCAGTGATCGGTTCCTTGATGTGAATTAGTTATGCATGTGGTTTGTGCCAGTGTAGTTGAGGCTTGTCAGCCGTCGTAAGGGGTCTCATGTGGGAGAATTTGAGTGCTATGGCCGGTCAAGTATAGGCGGACCCCGGAAGGGTTAAGGTGGTATAGACCACTACTTACGGATTTGCATTATTGGGTGATAATGGGAATTCACTCGTGTGTTGAGATGGTACTCTTGAATTGGGTCAAGTAAAAAGTTTCTATATGATCAAGTGTTCACCCTATTGGTGGTTCGGAAGTTATGATGGAATGCTTGCGCTACCTCATGGGTGTATGTTAGGTGCGGGAAGCAGTATGTAACTTGGAGTAAGAATCGAGATTGAGGTCCGATGTTTATAAGGATTTCATGAGCTCGGAGGAGCAAGACAAAGTGATTTGAAAATTCAGAGTAAGCCGGTGTTATCTTCAGTGTCACCTGAGATTGATATTCGGTGAAAGAAGCTTTGTACCCTGGTCATGGGTTCTTGATGTGTTTTGCGGCCTTAGTGTGGTCGGTATTATAGATAGGCAGACTTGTTGCCTTGTGTGGAAGGTCGTGGAAGCATGACCGCGAAAAGATTGTATAAAGTGTGACATGTAGTCACTTGATGGATTTCAGATTTGGACTGAGTATAAAGAAGTGCAATATTGCTTAATTAAGAATTTACGCCTGAAGGGCGTTCGGTTCAGTTGATTATGGATTATGGGGTGTTAGTCCCAGTGATGATGGTTGTTCTCGTGTATTATGAGAGAAGGTGGGTTAATATGGACCCAGGAAAAAGCTATTAGCTTAGTTGGTGCGAGCAAGGTGGCTCGATGTTTGTAGATGGATTTAAATATGATTATGGACTTCGTATGATCCAGGAATGTCCCTTTCAGTAGAGCGCTTTTCATGGGAAGGTATTAGAACAGCGGGTGTTGTTCCGTCTTCGTCAAATTCATGTGTTATTGTGATTGTGCCATGTGAGTTGTGAAATGGCTTTGATAATTTATNTATCGCATCTCAGTTATGCTTGAGTTTTGTTGCATACGGCTCTATCAGTCTCCCCAGGATGGTATTATGCACTTAGCGTGCTTGTGATCGATATTCAGTAATTTATAATAGTGAGCGATTCAGCTTCGTGTATGTTTCCTTATGTGAGTTTTATGATGGGATTGGGTTGCACGCCACCACGGGTATGTTATTTGGATCGGGTTGCACGCCGCAACAGTGTGATGATGAGAAGGGTTAATATGTATTTATTTTCTTGTGTTTTATTTCCTATTTTCTGGTAATAATTCATATTAGTTGTGTGAGCTAAATAGTTCCGTCCTGAGTCGTTTCTTATTATCATGTTCGGTCTATGGCTTATTGGCACGATGTGGTATCATGTGAGGTTGTTGGTCATGTTGGGGTGGTTTATTGTCTGAGCAATTCGTACTAGGTGAGACGAGATTATCGGATCAGGGATCAGTGTGATGAGGTTATGTGAAGTGTATATTAAAGAGCAAATGCCATTATTCAGGTTCATAACGAATTGATGATTTTAGTCAAGATGAGGTATTCAAGGATTTGTTAACTCTGCAGTTGAGTATGAATTTCTGCACATTTCCTCCGTTGTAGTGGTATCGTCAGCATTATAGCAGGGTGTATGTATATTTATTATGAGGTGCATTGGGAGCATCAGATTCGTGGACCTTGGCTATTAAGGTTCAGGGAGCGTCATTGTGGTCAGATGATGAGTTATGTGGTGCATAGTGTCAATTCAGCAAGGGTATGCAGTTATGATCTAGTATATCATGTGCTAGTTGATGCAGTGCTTATATATTGGAACTAAGCCTGGATAGAGAAAATTTCAGGTGTTTGAATGAATTCTGAGCTTTTTATATGGAATAAAGAAGAAATCTCCAGATTTGATCAAGCTATTGTGCTCGACTAGGTTGTGGTAGCACGGGCAGGTGCTCGAAATATTAAACGTTGATTTCAGATAACTCCAGAGCAGTTCTTGGCACGTTCGAGGATGAACGTCGATTTAAGTGGGGGAGAATGTAATGACCCGATCGGTCATTTTGAGCTCTAGCGCGTCGTCCAGCGGTTTGAAGTCGTGAGCAGCTTCGTTTCAGGTATTATGACTCGTGGGCGTAGTCGGAATTGAATTCCAGGAAGTTTAGAATTGATTTGGAAAGAAAATTTTCATTTCAGAAGCCTTAAGTTGGAGAAATCAGCTAAGATTGGAATCTTGAGTAAACGACCTCCGAATCAGGATTTGAAGGTTCTAGCAGGTTTGTATGATGATTTCGGACTTGGATGTGTGTCCGGCTCAGGGTTTGGATAACCCTGGAGCGCTTCGGCGTATATTGTGGAAGTTAGCATCTTAAGAGGATTTCATGAATTTGGGCTTGAAGTGCATATCAGTGAGGGTGATGTCCGTTTGGGATTCCGAGTCTGGAGATAGCTCTGTATGGTGATTCTGGAATTGGGAGCGCGATCGGAGGTGCATTTGGATGTCCGTAGGTCATTTTGGGATCATTTGGGTAGAGATAGAAATTTGAAGGTTTTTGAAGAATTCGAGCGGAAGTGGCAATTTTGATATCATGGTCGGAATGCGATTTCGAAAGTTGGAGCAGGTCCGTAATGTTGAATATGACTTGCGTGCAAAATTTGGGGTCAATCGGAGGTGATTTGACGGGTTCCGGCATCGAATGTGGAAGTTTGGAATTTCAAGTTCTTAAAGATTTGGATCGGAGAGCGATTCGTCGTTTCAATGTTGTTTGATGTGATTTGAGGCTTCGAGCAAGTCTGTGTTACGTTTTGAGACAGGTTGGTGTGATTGGACGGGGTCTCGGGGGCCTCGAGTGGATTCCGGGTGGTTAACAGATCAAAGTTGAAGTTGGAAAAAAGGGCTAAAGTTTGTTGTCATCTGGTGTAATCGCACCTGCGAAACTTTGACCGCAGGTGCGGAGCCGCAGGTGCGACGCTGGGGCTGGAGCTGGAGCTGAGGAGGCCGCAGGTGCGGAAGATTGGTCGCACCTGCGGATCGCAGGAGCGGGAATTTGCTGGGTCAAGTCAGAGCCGCACCTGCGATGGAATTTCTGCAGGTGCGGATACGCAGGAGCGGCCATTGGATCGCACGTGCGAAAGAGGCCTGGGCAAAATGTTTTAAATATGGGTTTATGTCATTTCTCACCCATTTTTCATTGTCATGGGCGATTTTTGGAGAGCATTTCAAGGGGGATTCTCGTCAGGCATCAAGGTAAGTAAACTCCTTCTGTTTGTTAGATGAATACAAGATTATATGCGTGGATTAGACATGGAAATTGGTAGGAATTTGGGAAATTTTTGAAGAAACCTAGAAAATATAAATTTGGAATTTATCCACGAATTTGAGTATGGAATGTAGAGTAAATTGCATAATAACTAGTAGGGCTATGGGTAGAATGTATTTTCGATAATTTCGGATTTCCGGGCACGTGGGCCCAAGGGAATTTTTGTCATTTCTCCGAGCGGGGTTGGGAAAGTATATAATCCGAATTTGTTGTGAGTATTAGGATGAATTTTCTTTTGTTTTTCCATTATGTGGTAGTTTCGGAGCATTGTGCGTCCGTGGGAGTCATCGGAAGGGCTTGGAAGCCGGTGTTGGAATTTCAGAATGAGGTAAGTCTCCTTTCTAACTTTGTGAGGGGGAATCGTCCCCCCTAGGTGAATTAATTCAATACATGCTATTATCTTTGGGGGATACGTACGCACGAGGTTACGGGAGTCCGTGCGTAGCTACTATTATGTCATGTCCGGGTAGTCTAGGACTCACTAGCATGCCTTATAGTAGCACGACGTATTTTACCATCATCATTGGAAAAATATCAAGGCCACCACGTGGCTTTCATCAAACTTGCCAAGGTAGTGCTTCACTCGGTGCCCATTAACTCTGAAGATTTCACCATTTTTATTTTTCAAATCAAAAGCACCAAACGGAGTTACATGCACCACTTCAAAAGGGCCACTCCATTTTGACTTGATCTTTCTCGGAAACAGTCGTAAAAGAGAGTTGAATAGAAGAACCAAGTCACTCTCCTTGAATTCCTTGTTTCGGGAATATTTGTCATGTAAGTACTTCATCTTGTCCTTATACAAGGACGAGCTAGAATAGGCATGAAACCGGAACTCATCAAGTTCATTAAGTTGGTCTACCCGTAGATTTGCAGCGACATCCCATTCAAGGTTTAACTTCTTCAGCGCCCACATGGCCTTGTTCTCTAGCTCAGCCGGAAGGTGTAATGCTTTCCCAAATACCAACCGATACGGAGACATACCAATTAGAGTCTTGTACCCAGTTCTATAAGCCCACAAAGCGTCGTCAAGTTTCCTTGACCAATTCGTCCGGTTTGCATTGAAATTTTCTGATAATATGCTCTTTATCTCCCTATTGGAGACCTCAACTTGTCCACTAGCCTGGGATGATAAGGGTTTGACACCTTATGATTGACACCATACTTGGAAAGTAAAGTGCCGAAGGCCTTGTTGCGGAAATGAGAAACCCCATCACTGATGATCTCCCTAGGAGTGCCAAACCTTATGAAGATGTTTTTTTTTTAAGAATGCCACCACACTCCTTGCCTCATTGTTGGGAAAATCCACAACTTCAACCCACTTGGAAACATAATCAACAACAACCAGAATGTAACTGTTACCACAGGAACTCACAAATGGCCCCATGAAGTCTATGCCCCACACATCAAAAATATCGATCTCAAGAATAGTGGTGTGAGGCATTTCATCCTTCTTGTAAATTCCACCAGCTCTTTGGCATTCATCACACCTCTTAACAAGCTCACTCTCATCTTTATATAGGGTAGGCCAATAAAAACCACAGTTAAGAACCTTTGAAGCAGTTCTCGCCCTACCATGATGACCACCGTAGGGAGAGGAATGGAAAGCATCAAGAATACTCATTTGCTCCTCTTCCGGAACACATCTCCAGATCACACCATCGTTGCAAATCTTGAACAAATATGGCTCGACCCAATAATAATCCAAGGTGTCCCGTTTAAGCTTCTTCCTTTGGTTAGAAGAGAGCTCACTCGGGACAATTCCGGTCACAATATAATTAGCCACATCAACAAACCAAGGTATACCATTCAAAGATACGGAGAGGAGTTATTCATCCAGGAATGAATAATTAATTTTGAGGCCATCGTGGGGCCTCCCCTACTCTTCTAAGCGGGACAAGTGGTCCGCCACTTGATTCTCACTTCCTTTTATATCAATGATTTCAAGGTCAAACTCTTGAAGCAGAAGAACCCATCTCATCAATCTAGCTTTCGAGTCCTTTTTGGTCATCAAGTAACGGAGTGCCGCGTGATCGGTGTGAACAATCACTTTAGCACCCATGAGATATGTCCTGAACTTTTCCATGGAGAAGACAATGGCTAATAACTCTTTCTCCATCACCGTATAATTTATCTGGGCTTCATTCATTATTTTGCTTGCATAATAAACCGGATGAAATATCTTTTTGATCCATTGCCCCAAAACCGCTCCTACCGCAACGTCACTAGCATCGCACATGAGCTCAAATGGTAAGCTCCAATTGGGTGCGGTAATGATGGGAGTGGTTGTCAATTTATACTTTAGAATCTCAAAAGATTTCATGCAATCTTCATTGAACACAAACTTTGCATCCTTTCCTAGCAGCTTGCACAAGAGGTTCACCACTTTTGAGAAATCCTTGATGAACCTTCGGTAGAAGCCAGCGTACCCAAGAAAGCTCCTAACTCCCTTGACAGAAGTAGGAGGAGGGAGCTTTGAAATCACTTCAATCTTTTCCTTGTCCACTTCGATACCGTTCTTTGAGATCTTATGGCCAAGGACAATGCCCTCCTCGACCATAAAGTGGCATTTTTCCCAAATGAGCACTAGGTTGATCTCTTCACATCGGGCCAACACTTTGTCAATATTGTCTAATAATTATTCAAATGAGTCACCCACAACACTAATGTCATCTATGAACACTTCTAGGAAATCCTCTACCATATCCGTAAATATTACCATCATACACCGTTGAAAGGTACCTGATGCATTACACAAACCAAACGTCATCCGTGAGAATGCAAATGTTCTGTATGGACATGTGAAGGTAGTTTTCTCTTGGTCTTCCGATGCTATGAGAATCTGGTTATACCCTGAGTACCAATACAAAAAGCAATAGTAGGCACGCCCGGCAAGTCTGTCCAACATTTGATCAAGAAAGGGCAATGGAAAGTGGTCTTTGCGGGTCACTTTGTTCAGCTTTCTTTAGTCCATGCATACCCTCCATCCGATAATAGTACGAGTGGGTATCAACTCATTTTTCTCATTTGCGACCACAGTCATACCCCCTTCTTCGGCACACACTGTACCGATGAAGTCCATGAACTATTCGAAATAGGATACACAACCCCTGCATCTAGCTATTTGATAATTTCCTTCTTGATGACCTCTTTCATAGCCTCGTTCAACCTCCTTTGATGTTCCACAGAGGGTTTGGTATCATCCTCTAGTATAATTTTATGTATGCAAAATGCTGGGCTTATACCCTGAATGTCAGCCAAAGTCCATCCAATTGCTTTTTTCCTTCTTTGAAGCACCTCAAGGGTGGAGTTTACCTGCACTTTAGTTAAGCAAGCAGAAAGAATAACAGGTAATGTGGAAGAATGGCCTAAGAATTCATACCTGAGGTGCGAAGGCAAAGGCTTAAACTCCAATGATGGTGGCTCCTCGATTGAGGGCTTTGTTGGTGGAGTCTTCCGGTTTTCCAAGTCAAAGGAAAGATTATGGGGCCCGTATGAATAAGAACCCATTCCTTGCAAGGCATTTGCATATTCAATCAAACCTTCCTTTTCATCATCCTCATGGTTTAACAACACAACTTCCATAGGGTCTTCCATATTGATCATGGCACTCGTTTCATCAACTATCACCTCTGTCACAAGATCCACAAAAGAGAAAACTTCATTACTATTTTATTGCCTCATTGATTTGCACATGTGGAATATAACTTTTTCATCACCCACCCGAAATATGAGCTCCCCTGCTTCCACATCAACCAATGCCTTCCCTGTTTCTAGGAAAGGTCTCCCCAATATTATAGGCACCTCATAGTCGACTTCGTAGTCGAGAATCACAACATCAGCGGGAAAAATAAATTTGTCGACCCTGACGAGAACATCATCAATAATACCAAGCGGCCTTTTCATTGTTCTATCCGCCATTTGCAATCTCGTAGAAGTAGCTCTCGGTTGTCCAATACCCAATGTCTTGAATACAGAGTATGACATCAAATTAAATACTTTCTCCCAAATCAAACAAGGCTTTTGCAAAATCAGCACTACCAATGGTGCATGAAATTGTGAAGGCGAGAGGATCTTCAAGCTTTGGAGCCATCGAGTGCACAATGGCACTCACTTGATGAGTCATTTTTATGTTCCCACAATTCATAGATCTCTTCTTAGTTACCAAGTCCTTCATGAACTTGGCATATCCCGGCATTTGTTCGAGAGCTTCAACCAAGGGCACATTGATTGACAAGCTTTTCATCATCTCAATAAACTTCTTGAATTGGTTTTCATTATTTTGCTTTGCAAGTCTTTGAGGATAAGGTGGAGGAGGCCTTGGAAAAGGAGCCTTGGCTTTAGGCACTACCATTTTTGGTATGTCTATCATGCGTTCCCTAGACAGGTTCACATCATTTTGAGTCTCCTCCTCGTTGTCATGAATATCAATCCTCATTTCACCATTCAATTTCTCATCATTCACTTGTTCATCAATTATGGGATCATCATTATTTTTCAACACAACATCATCACTCACAATTTTCTTAAGATCGGAGGTACTTGCATCTCCACCTATACCGCTTCTTGTGGTCACCGCCATAGCATGGACTGTATTGTTCATGCCCTTCGGGTTTACTACCATATCACTTGGTAGTGCCCCCTTAGGGAGAGTATTTAATGCTTGAGAATCTGACCCATTTTTTACTTCCAAGTTGCGAATAGAGGTAGGGTGGGAGGCTATTTGGGCATCGGAATCGGCATTCCCCTCTATCATTTGTTTGAACATACTCTCTATCTGCCCCACCTCATTGCTTGAAGAACTTTACCCTTGAGACTGATATGGAGGCGGATTGTTGGGTTGTTGATACATCGGGGGTCTTTAAAAGCCCGACCCCTGGTTGCCTTGGTTGTTATTATTACTCCAACCCCCTTGGTTTCCATTGCCTCCCCAATTGTTATTGTTGTTTCTCCAATTATGATTGTTGTTCCCCCAATTGTTCAAGTTGTTGTTGTTTCCATTGTTCCAATTCCCTTGGCCTTGGTTGCCCCAGTTTTGATTGTTCCCCTACGATCTCCATTGTTGATTTGGATCATTGCTCCGTTAACCTTGGTAGTTATTGGCATATAAAACTTTCTCACTTTGGTCATCATAAGAATCGTCTTGGTTGTAACCACTACCACTTTGCTCATATTGATCTTTATTGTTTTGCACTTGTTGACCACGTTGTCTCCTTTTGTTGACCATTAGATTCACCCCTTCCATGGCGTTTACTTACTTTGGCCCCTGAACTTGCTGAAACTGAGCCTTTACTAGCTGATTCATAGTGGTTGTCAACTCCGTTATGGCTTGTCCGTGATCATGAAGTTCCTTGTGAAGGTGGATGATTTTAGGGTCACCTTGTGGAACGTTTGCCCGACTTTTCCAAGCTAAGGAGGTGTCAGCCATCTCATCTAGTATGTCATATGCATCGGCATAAAAGGCACTTTCATGAATTTTTTCCCTGCTAGCGGATTCACCACGCACTAGTTGGTTGTGTTGATACCTCTATAAAATGTTTGTTTGATCATTGCTTCAGTCATATCATTGTTGGGGCATTCTTTTACCATTGTTCGGTACCGCTCCCAGATTTCATGTAATGGTTCATTTGACTCTTGTTTAAAGGCTAAGATCTCATCCCTCAGTAGTGCCATATTACCCGGAGAGAAAAGCTTTTCTATGAACTTATCAGCCAACTCATCCCAAGTGCTGATGGAATGGTTGGGTAGACTCTCGAGCCAATCCAAAGCTTTCCCTCTAAGTGAAAATAGGAAAAGTCTCAATCTCAGAGCATTCTCCGACACATTCGTCTGCTTGCTCCCCCAGCATGTGTCTACAGAACCCATTAGATGCTTGTATGCATTCTGATAAGGAGCTCCAGTAAAGAAGCCCCTTTTGCTCCAATAGGGTTAGCATGACATTTGTAATCTGGAAATTGCTTGCCCGAATCCGGGGTGGGACAATTGCACTTGCGTAGCCTTCATTGGGTAGCACTAAGTGCGCTGCCCTTGGAGGAGGTGGGGGAGGATTTGGAATGTTGTCGTTAGCCTAGCGGCCTCTTCTTTGGACTTGAGGTTCAATATTAACCTCATCCTCACCATTGTCATCTACCTCCTCCGCCGGGAGAATATTTCCGAGAGCATCATTATGAGACATTTGGTACATAAAGCAAGTGACACACAAAAGTTAGAAAAAATGGAAGGAAACGAAAACAAGACACACAAATAGTTAGATAGATAGCCAAAAATGTCTAACTCCCCGGCAAAGGCGCCAAAAATTGATCGGTGCCAACCCTACACCACTATATAGTAGCGAGGAATGGTCGGTGTGGTTTACCCAACAAAGTGGGGATCGATTTCCACAGGGAGTTAATTTGGTTTGGAGTTGGGTATCTAACTAATCTAGATGTGCTTGTTGTTTCTAACTGTACTTCCAAACATTGTTGTGATTGATTTTATTCTAATTTTATAATATTGTATGTTAAGAGTAATCTAAGTACAATATTTTTGGTGAAAGTTTTCAAGTGTTAAAAGGCACTAGGTAAGTGACTTCCACCTAGGTGAGCATCTAATGGGTATCAGGAATCTAGGACAAGCTTGTTATGATTGGGGTCGTGATATAACCATCACACAAAAGTGCTCACTCTATACCTCTCAGAAGTTTGAGTGACTTTTTCCGATTTGGCTTTCTCAAGTCCAAATGGGTATTTCATGAAATGAAAGTGAAATTGGCTCAAGTCGGGTATTACTATATCTAGGTTTAACCCTTTAATTGGGGATATCAATCTCTTGAATTCACCCCAATTCCTTGTTAGCCTAATTTTCCTAGACTTAGTCCCTCTTTCTCAAGAAGAGCCTAAGTCATAAAGGCATGAATCAGTGTTTGCGACCACTAATTCTATAATTAAAGCATGAATTAGGCTAAATATAACTAACCCATAAACAATTAAGCCCTAAAATTCAAGACTCATTAAATACCCACACTAGGGTTGGGTCACAACCCTAGCTATGGGGTCTAGCTACTCATAATAACAGCATAAATCAAAGATAAAGATGGAATATAAGCCATAATATTAAAGTACAAGATTAAAATCTATAGTTTGAAGAGAAATCGACTATAAAATTACCCAAAAGGGTAAAAACAGTCATTCACGTGCTCTGCTAAACAAAACTTAACCTAAAATTGTGAAAAAGATCTATTTATACTAAGCTAAAATTTTCGGACAAAAATACCCCTGCGGAGGTTTCGCGGATGCATAATTCTTAACGCGTCCGCACATGGGCCGCGGCGCGGTCCGCGTTTCTTCATATCTGGGCTTAGGTAGAGTTTGGTATTGCAGACCGAGTATTTTCAACCGCGTCCGCGTGAGATACATTCGTGGCCACGTAATTTGGACGCGGACCGCGTTCTTCATTTAAGCTCAAATTGCAAAGTCTCTGAACCTCGACACACGCTCTCAGCGGAATTTCAACCGCGACCGCGCTAGTGATTTTGCGGCCGCCCTTTTCCATTGCGATCAATGTTGATTTTTAGGCTCAAAACAGCTTCTCTGATTCCCTACTTCGTGGACCGCGTAATTGTGGCCGCCTCAGCGTTGGTCCTTACGGGGTCGCGTATTTCTGTCGCTCTCATTGCTCTTATACTAATCTTGGATTTGTGAAACTTTGACTCCTTTATGAGTTGATTAAGGTTTCTTTGGCTCATTTTGAACAAACCCTGCAAGCAAGCACATTAAGTTAGTTTCCGAGAATATCTTCAAGCATTTTTGGCCCAAAACCTAAGTAAAAGAGAGAAAATAATAGGCTAAAATCCCTACTTATCACAGCACAGCCCGTTGATGGGTCAGTTATGTCCTCCGAGGCCTTGTGAAGATTGGATAGGGTTACCAAGCTTTTCCTAGTTCATTTCAGTGGTTCCACTTCAGAGGATCCTCAGGAGTATCTTGATAGCTGTTACGAGGTTCTTTGGAACATGGGTATATTAGAGACCAATGGGGTCGGCTTTGATGCTTTTCAGATGACTGGTTCCGCCAAGAAATGGTGGAGGGATTATTTGTTGACGAGAGCAGCTGGGTCGCCTGCTCTTACTTGGGACCAGTTCTCACATCTCTTCTTAGATAAGTTTCTACCTATCACCTTGAGAGAGGAGCGTCGCCATCAGTTTGAGCGTCTCCAGTAGGGCAGCATGACTGTTACTCAGTATGAGACTCGTTTTTTAGATTTGGCCCATCATGATATTCTTTTGCTTCCCACAGAGAGGGAGCGGGTGAGGAGTTTTATTGAGGGTCTTGTTCAGCCTATTAGATTGCATATGGATAAGGAGATAGGGAGTGAGATTTCTTTCCAGGATATAGCCAATGTGACCAGACGAGTCGAGATGGTTCTTGGACAGGGAGGTCAGGGGTCGGACCAGAGACCTCGTCATTCTGGTGGATTCAACGATGCCTCATATGAAGGCGAGGGTACTTATGGTAGAGTTCATCCCTCCAGGCCATTTCATTAAGCATTCCAGCCATCCCACGGTACCCCAGGTGGTCGTGGCCCTTATATGCTTTACTCTGATCAGTCAGCCTACAGTGCACCGCTAGTTCCTATCAGTGCACCTCTTCGTTAGAGTTTTCAAGGTGGTTATTCAGGTCAACAGGGTCAGTTTGCCGGGCAGCAGTTTCAGCAGTCGAGGTCTTGTTATACTTGTGGCAACCCGAGGCACATTTCTAGATATTTCCCTCGTGTGTCGAGTAGTTCACAACACCAGAGTTCTCGTGCCATAGTTCCAGAACTAGTAATTGCATCGCCTGCTCATCTAGATAGAGGCAGGGGTCAGGCAGTTCGAGGTAGGGGTCAGATAGTTAGAGGTGGAGGTCAGGATGTTAGAGGTGGAGGCCCGCCAGTTAGAGGTCATCCCAGATATGTGGTTCAGAGTGGTGGGCCCAGCCCCGATGTTATGCCTTTCCAGCCAGACCTAAGGCTAAGTGATCCGATATTTTTATCACAGGTACTGTTTCAGTTTCCAGTAAAGATGCTTCAGTTCTATTTGATCCGAGGTCTACTTACTCCTATGTGTCATCATATTTTGCTTCATATTTGGTTGTGTCCCGTGATTCTTTGAGTGCCCATGTATATGTATCCACACCTGTGGGGGATGCTATTGTTGTAGATCGTGTATATAGTTCGTGTGTGATCACCATTGGGAGTGTTGAGACCAGTTTAGACCTTCTTCTCTTAGATATGGTAGATTTAGATGTTATATTGGGTATGGATTGGCTATAACCTTATCACGGTATCTTGGATTGTCATGCCAAGACAGTGACCTTAGCCTTGTTGGGGTTTCCTCGATTAGAGTGGAGAGGGACTCCTGGCCATTCTACCAGCAGGGTTATTTCATATATGAAGGCTCGAAATGTGGTCGAGAAAGGGTGTTTGGCCTATTTGGCTTATGTTCGTGATTCTAATGTCGAGGTTCCTTCTATGGATTATGTGTCTGTCGTTCGTGAGTTTCCAGAGGTATTTCCTGCAGACCTTTCGGGGATGCCACCCGACAGGAATATTGACTTTTGCATTGATTTAGCTCTAGGCACCCAGCCCATTTCTATTCCTCCATACTGAATGGCCCCGCCAGAGTTGAAAGAGTTGAAGGAACAGTTGCAGGATTTTCTTGATAAGGGCTTCATTAGACCTAGTGTCTCGCCCTGGGGTGCACTGGTTTTGTTTGTGAAGAAGAAGGACGGGTCTATGAGGATGTGTATAGATTATCGGCAAGTGAACAAAGTCACTATCAAGAACAAGTATTCGTTGTCGAGGATTGATGATTTATTTGATCAGCTTCAGGGTGCCAAAGTGTTTTCGAAGATTGATTTGAGATCTGGCTACCATCAGTTGAGTATTAGGGCATCTGATGTCCTAAGACAACTTTTCGGACGCGGTATGGGCACTATGAGTTTCTGGATATGTCTTTTGGGTTGACCAATGCCCCAGCAACATTTATGGACTTGATGAACCAAGAGTTCAAGCATTATTTGGATTCCTTTGTGACTGTGTTTACTGATGGCATCTTGATATACTCCTACAGTCGGGAGGAGCATGAGTAACACCTCAGGATAGTGCTCCAGACTTTGAGGGACAGTCAGTCGTATGCTAAATTTTCAAAGTGCGAGTTTTGGTTGGATTCAGTCACTTTCTTGGGCCACATCGTATCAGCAGAGGGTATTCAGGTAGATCCTAAGAAGATTGAGGCAGTCCAAAACTAGCCTAGACCCACTTCAGCTATAGAGATCAGGATCTTCTTGGGTTTGGTGGGTTATAGCCGCCGATTTATAGAGGAATTTTAGTCTATAGCAACCCCGTTGACCAGGTTGACCAGAAGGGTGCCTCGTTTAGATGGTCAGACGAGTGTGAGGCGAGCTTTCAGAAGCTCAAGACAGCTTTGACTTCAGCATCGGTGTTGGTATTACCATCAGATTCTGGTTCTTACACGGTATATTGTGATGCCTCCCGTGTTGGACTCAGAGTAGTATTGATGTAGGAAGGCAGGGTAATTGCATATATGTCTCGGCATTTTAAGGTTCATGAGAAGAATTACCACGTTCATGATTTAGATTTGGCAGACATTATTCACGCGCTGAAGATTTGGAGGCACTATCTTTATGGCGTGTCGAGTGAGGTTTTCACTGATCATTGCAGCCTTCAGTATTTGTTCAAGCAGAAGGATCTCAATTTGAGGCATATGAGATGGTTGGTGTTATTGAAAGACTATGATATCCCCATATTGTATCATCCAGGAAAGGCCAATGTGGTGGCTAACGCGTTGAGTAGGAAGGCAGTGAGTATGGGCAACCTTGCGTTCTTCAAGTCAGTGAGAGGCTGCTAGCTTCAGATGTTCAGACTTTGGCCAACCAGTTCGTGAGGTTGGATATTTCAGAGCCCAGCCGTGTTCTAGCTTGCACAATCGCTCGGTCTTCCTTGTTTTAGTGTATCAGAGATCGGTAGTATGATGATCCTCATTTGTTGGTCCTTAGGGACACAGTTCGGCACGGTGATGCCAAGCAGGTTACCATTGGAGATGATGGCGTTTTGAGGATGCAGGGTCGTGTGTGTGTGCCTAATGTTGATGGGATTCGTGAGTTGATCCTTGATGAGGCTCACAGTTCTTGGTATTCTATTCACCCGGGCGCTACAAAGATGTACCAGGACCTACGCCAGCATTATTGGTGGAGGAGGATGAAAAAGGATATAGTTGCTTATGTGGCTCGGTGCCTGAATTGTCAGCAGGTAAAGTATGAGCATCAGAGACCCGGTGGTTTGCTTCAGCAAATGGAGATTCCTGAGTGGAAGTGGGAGCATATCACTATGGACTTTGTTGTTGGACTCCCACGGACTCAGAGGAAGTTCGATGTTGTATGGGTCGTTGTGGATAGGATGACTAAGTTAGCACACTTCATTCCTGTGGAAGTTACCTATTCTTCGGAGCGACTGGCAGAGATTTATATTCCGGAGATCGTCCGTCTTCACGATGTGCCCGTGTTCAATCATTTCTGATCGAGGTACGCAGTTTACCTCTCACTTTTGGAGGGCACTACAACGTGAGTTGGGTACGCATGTTGAGCTGATCACAATATTTCATCATCAGACGGATGGACAGTCTGAACGTACTATTTAGATCTTGGAGGATATGATCCATGTTTGTGTTATAAACTTTGGAGGATCGTGGAATCAATTCTTTCCCCTTGCAGAGTTTGCCTACAACAACAGCTATCGGTCAAGCATTCAGATGGATCCCTATGAGGCATTGTATGGTAGACAGTGTCGGTCGCCAGTTGGGTGGTTTGAGCTGGGGGAGGCTCAGTTGTTGGGTACATATGCAGGAGGCCTTGGAAAAGGTCAAGATTATACAGGATCGACTTCGCACAGCTCAGTCCAGGAAAAAGAGTTATGCTGACCGTAGAGTTCGTGATGTGGCATTCATGGTCGGGGAGAGGGCGTTGCTTCGGATATCACCTATGAAGGGTGTCAAGAGGTTTGGAAAGAAGGGAAAGTTGAGCCCTAGGTACATCGGGCCTTTTGAGATTCTCGATAGAGTGAGAGAGGTGTCTTATAGGCTTGTGTTGCCTCCAGGGTTATCATCATTTCATCCACTATTCCATGTGTCCATGCTCCGGAAGTATCATGGTGACCCGTCCCATGTGTTAGATTTCAGCTCTGTCCAGTTGGACAAGGATTTAACTTATGAGGAGGAGCCGGTAACTATTCTAGACCGGCAGGTTAGTCAGTTGAGGTCGAAGAGTCATCCTTCAGTTCGAGTGCAGTGGAGAGGTCAGCCTGTTGAGGCAGCTACTTGGGATTCCGAGTCGGACATGCGGAGTATATATCCCCACCTATTCGCCAGTTCAGGTACTTTTCTATATCCGTTCAAGGACGAACATTTGTTTTAGAGGTGGAGATTGTGATGACCCAAGGGGTCATCTTGTATTTTAGAACTCAATTCTGCGCTTGTTAGCCTTAAAAATATCATTTGTACCCTTCTCGATTTGCATGCGTAGTCGGGGCGTGTTTCGGGAATTCTTTTATGTGGAAAATTGAAGAAACAATGATTTTTGGCCTTTAGAATAATTTTTAGGTTACTTCGGTCTATGTTTAGAGTAAACGGACCAGTACCCGTATTTTAACAGTCTCGGTGGGTCCCTAGTAAAATATGGGACTTGGGCGTATGCCCGGAATCGAATTCCGAAGTCCCTAGCTCGAGATATGAATTTTTGACTAAAATTGAAAGAGTGAAAATTATTGATTTTAAAGAGTTTGCTTATTGTTTGATCTTTGGCAGGTATGAGAAGAGGCATAGGGCGGCCTAAGAAGTATTGGGGCGAGGTTATCAGGCAGGACATGGCTCGGCTTCAGATTTCCGAGGACACGGCTCTTGATAGGAACATGTGGAGGTCGAGCATTAAGGTGGTAGGCTAAGGGTAGTCGAGAGTTCTTCCCTCTTTGTACCGGGTAGTCTGATAGAGTTTCGTGTAGGTTTGTTAGCGGTCTATGTTGTGTTCACATTGTTGTTTTGCATAGTTTTGTGTTATTGTTCTTCCATTTCTTCGTCGTTGTTATTTTCTTTATGGAATCTTTTATTGTTACATGAATTTTCTCTTGTTTCTTTTATAATATTATTGTCTCGCTTGTTGAGCCGAGAGTCTCCCGGAAACAGCCTCTCTACCCTTTTCGGGGTAAGGGTAAGGTCTGCGTACACTCTACTCTCCCCAAACCCCACTAGTGGGATTTTACTGGGTATGTCGTTGTTGTTGTTATTGTTTGATCTTGTTGGTATGGGGTCTGTATTCTGGTTCCAGAGCCCGGTACAGTTCCGTTATGATATTTATACCTTATCTGTGAAATTTGGTGAGAAATGGAACTGATTTGACGTGATTTGGACCTTTAGTTGAGAAAATGGTAAATTTAAAGTGTTCTTGAGAAATTCATAGTTTTTGGTGCTAAATTCGAAGTTCTAGGTGTTATTTTGGCTACTTGATCGCACGAGCAAGTCCGTATGATATTTTTAGACTTTTGTGTATGTTTGGTTTGGAACCTCGAGGGCTCGGGTGAGTTTCGAATAGGCCACGGGTAGTTTGAGACTTAAAAAAATCTTATGTTTCTGTTGGTGCTACCATTTTGTGCTTCGCGATCGCGAAGCAAATCCCGTGATCGCGAAGAGTAGATTGGTTTGAAGAAAAATTTCTTCTACGCGAACATGGAGTGTGGGTCGCGAACGCGGAGCGATGGGGGCTTTACCCTTCGCGAACGCGACCAACTCAACGCGATAGTGAACGCGAACGTGAACGCGAACGCGAAGAGTTAGGGACCTGGGGGAGGGGGTCAGTCAAACCTTCTACGTGAACGCGAGCAATGGTTTACGAACGTGAAGGCCAGGGGGGCATAGCCTTCGCGAACGCGAGGAGGTATTCGCGAACGTGTAGGCCTTTAGGCTGCTGTGCTTCGCGATCGTGACAGGTCTCTCGCGAACGCGATGAAGACCTGTCCAGTGATTTTCAAAACAGAACAAAGATGGGACTTTGTCCCAAATTTCATTTTTCATCACTAGAAATCGACCTAGAGCGATTTTTGAAGAGGGATTTCAACAATCATAGGTTTGCATTTAACTCGTTTTCTTCAATTTTCATTATCACTCATTGAAATCCTAGTCCTAAATCTTGTTATTTTAGGGTAGAAATTAGGGATTTTGGGAGAACTGAGGATTTTACATATTTGGGGATTTAGACCTCGATTTGAGGTCGGATTCCGAAACTAATTACATATTCGGGCTCGGGGGTAAATGGGTTAATGGATTTTGGTCCGAACCTCGAGTTTTGACCAAGCGGGCCCCGGGTCAATTTTTGAATTTGTGGGAAAAAATTCGGAAATTCTATACTTTTGTATTGAAATTGATTTCTTTAGTGATAATTGGTGTTATTAAGCTAATTATGACTAGATACGAGTGGGTTGGAGATGAATTCTAAAGGAAAAGCAGTACTTGAGCAGTGAGTGGCCTATGGATCGAGGTAAGTGTCGTGTCTAACTTTGGCTTGAGGGATTGGGTATTAATGGACTACTTGCTACATGTTTGGTTATTGAGTACAATATATAGGTGAGGTGACGAGCACCTATGTGTCGATGTAGAGTCATAGCATGCGAGCGAACACTATTCTTGTAATCGTTGTAGCCTTTAATCGATTTGTTTATGTTGAGCTTAGCTAATTGTTATGTTGGGATACTCTCATCTTATTTTTACTGAAATTGGTAATTGTTGAGTATTGACTCAAGGTCGAGGTTGGTATTGTGGTATTGAATATTGAAGTAAGACTGATTTATGACATCTTTGTCTCTCTGTTGTTATTCATCCTTGTTTTGGTGAGGAAGAGTGTAAAGCACGAAAGGTGGTGCCGTGCAATGTTATGAGTGAGTGTTAATGCACGAAGGGTGATGTCGTGCCATGTCTTGTGAGTGATAATGCACGAAGGGTGATGTCGTGCCATGTCTTGTGAGTGATAATGCATGAAGGGTGATGTCGTGTTATATTATGAGAGAGTTAATGCATGAAGGGTGATGTCGTGTCATTCTATTATTCATATGGTGAGATTGAGAGTAAAAGCACGAACGGTGATGCCGTGCAATTTTCTTTACTATTTTTACTTGTTTATTTCATTTAAGGCATATTAATTGATTCAGTTTTATTCATGTTTCTTATTCCTTACATTGTGAACCACTCAGCATGTCCCCTTCCCATTATTGCCTGCTATATTCCTTTTATTAATATTTTTGTTACTTGTATGATTATACTGCACAGGTTATATGTGGGTGTCTTATCCTAGCCTCGTCACTACCTCGCCAAGGTTAGGCTCGACACTTACCAGTACATGGGGTTGGTTGTACTGATGTTGCACTCTGCACTTTCTGTGTCGGGTGTCGGTCCGAGATGATTCCGAGCTTCGTTGTTGACTTCTTTATTCGGAGACCCAAGGTAGATCTGCCGACGTCCACAGATTCCTGGAGTCTCCTCCTATTTGATCATTTTACTGTTTTCCTTTGGTTCATAAACAGTCGTATATTTTTTTCTTTCAGCCAAATACTTGTAGATAAATCATAGTAGTCAGTGAGTTGTGACTCTAGATCATGGGTAGATAGATACATATATACGTCATATGCGCGGATGTTGTTATGAATTTGTATTTCCTTATTTATTTATCATGTGTTGAAGTGTAGTAATTCTCCGCAGGTTCTTTTTTTTTTTTTTTTTTTGACTTTTATGTTGTGAATCTCTAATGTTGGTTTGCCTAGCGAGTGCAGCGTTAGGCGCCATCACAGTCCCGATGGTGGGAGTTCGGGTCGTGACAAGTTGGTATCAGAGCACTAAGTTGCTTAGGTATCACAATTCACGGGCAAGCTTAGTAGAGTATGGGGGATCGGTACAGAGACGTCTGTACTTATCTCCCAGAGGCTATGAAATTTAGGAACAAATTTCGCTTTTATTCAACTCTGACAACATTAGGCGACATCACGATCCCGACGGTGGGAGTTCGGGTCGTGACATCTTCAAGAAAAGTACTATTGAATTTACATTTTGGTTACTGAAATACTACTTATTTATGGCATCTATTACTTTTTAGTTGAAAGATGTAATTAACTTGAGAAATAAGCTGTTAATGACACACTACGTGAATAAAAGAATTATATAACCAGTCTAATGTCTGGTTTGTTGATTATGAGAAGCAACTAGTTTTTTTTACGTAGCTCCATACTTTTTAACTAATCAAACATCATTAGAGGATTTTGACCAAGTGCACAGTCAAAATCTGTATTACAATTCTCTAAGCCATAATTATATGAAACTTATGCATAACTAATTCCTATAATTTGATAGGTTATGATGTGTGGTTGAAACCTTTGTTGTGAATATATTTCTTAGTTTCATTGAGGATAGTGAAGACAAAGTTGTGTAAGAGGAAATGGTAGTGATCCATGTGTGTTTGGAAAATTATGGTGAAGTTTATAATTGCGCCATTTAAATACTGATGCTGCTATATGATTGCACACATTTCTTAGACGGGTTCCAGAAAGACATATAGGACGACATAAAAAAATCCGGAATAAAAAAGTCTAATATGAAAGATGAGAATGAGTATCTGTTTGAAAGTTGCTTCATATATCACTAAGCTGATGAATCTATCTCTTGCAAAAAGTTGTTATGAAGTATGATTGAGATTGAAAAACAATGAGAGTTAGCTAAATTGTGTGAATTTGGTCATTTGCTAGATTGTGCTAGCAGCGTAGAATATATGAATGGATATCTAGCTTATCCAGAAGGACAAGTAGTGCAAGTCCCTCGAGCCATATGCACATGTCAGCACTATGTTGGTGATGCTGCTTTGGTAGGTAGGATGGTAGAAACAGTAGAAATGATAGGAGATTGAATAGTGTCTTTGATGTGAGGTTAATGATAAAGAAAATTGGCGAGCAAAAGCAATATGGTTATGTATACTTGTGGAGTGATGAGTTCCATTAACGTTTAATGACATGCCTATTAAGTATTATTGTAGTTTTTTTGCTTTTGAATTAATAACATGTTATGTCTTTTTATGGCATTTAGCTTTTTTGAATTTGAAATTGTAGAAATAAAGTAAACTATTATGCCAAAGAATACCTTTTATGTACCGTATACAGCCAAATATTACATATTCTGTGTTTGCATACAATTTTACACTTAACAATTGAGTTCTTGTATTGCAATAATCAATTTTATGTGAAATTTAATTATGCTATCACTGACTGAGTCATTCCCCGTGTTGGGCTCGTGGTAACACGGGCTATTATAATGTAGTCATCCAATAAATAAAGAGTTTGAACATCACATTATACATATTTGAATACATAAAAAAAATTAAAAATATCTCCTCTCATTCTCTCTATATATCTTGTTTTTCCTTGTTTTATATTGTTGCTTTGAGCTAAGTTTCTTAACATTTTCATTTTTTTAAGCGATTTGATTGATGAGCAGGGATTGAGCTTAGTTTGGGCAAATTCGAAATACAAACCGAATTTCGATTTTTTTGGATTTTCGAATCATGGATTGAATTTTGGATTTAATTTTTGAAACTTTTGGATTTTGCATTGGATATTTGTTTTAGTACTTCGGATTTTTGGATATTCGAACATTCGAATTTTATGCTTTATATTTAGTCCATTATCCATATGCCAATAGTAATAAATTTAATACCTTACCCATTAGATATTATCTCATATACTCAATATTACTTACTAAGTTACTATCAGAATACTTTCTATTTGGACATGGTTTTACTATTGATACTTCTTATCAATCGTATTAGTGTCTCTATTGCATTTCCTTGATAATAGTTTCATTACTTGGATACTTTATCTAGATAATTGTAGTGAGAATGAGGAACCTTTTAGGTAATTCGACATGAGTGCTTCATTTGGATATTTATTTTTGTAAAAAAAAAATCTCAACTTATAAGCTCAAAATCGAAAATTTAATATATCCAAACCGATTAATATAAAACCGAACTTAAAAAATCTGATCCAATCCGAACTTATTTGGATTGGATTGTCATTTCTTCAATCCGAAAACCGAAAATCCGAACCGAAATTTTCATATCTAATCTGAACGGCTCGAACGCCCACCCCTATCAGTGAGCGAAACTATTTTGTAAAATAAAACATATAGTAAAAATTAAATAATAACAATTTTATCAATCAGATGGTTTTTTCATACCATTTATTTGTATTAATAGGATTTTTATTTTTTAGTAACGTACAAACTTAAAAGTTAAGATAGTTGCAGAAAAATTGACTAATGTCTATAAGAAAGAATAGTTATTGCCAACTAAACACCAAAATTATTTTTTCAGGAAAACTTTCAAAATTAAAACTATTAAAAAGATTGAGAACTTTTGGTATTTGTGAAGTACAACAAAGAGACGTTTAGACACTCTTAGTGCGAGAAACTCTAGCCTCTCTCTAAAAAACTCATACCGCACACACTAAGAATTATTCACTGAATCCCCAAATATCCCAACTCCTCCACCAATCCGCCACCCCTCCTAAACCACCAGACATAAACCCACCACTAATGCTCATGGATACTGACCTTCCCTCCTTCAAGGAGAAACTACTAACTAATAAAATGGAAAACAACATCTCCATAATATCACCTCTACCGCATCAAAGCCCAATGGATATTAATTCGAATCTTAATATTGAATCGTCCCAAGAAAATCCTCAACTACACCATAAATATTCAGTACCAATCACCTCGGAATATAAACAAAGGATTTACTATCCATGGAGACACTCGGTCATAATCAAATTACAAGGGAGGAAAATTCCTGATGTTCTAAAAAAGAAATTAATGGAACTATGGAAACCTTCTGAACCTTTCCCATTGATCGACCTTGGTGAAGACTATTACATAGTTAGATTCAACAAGGAAGAAAACATGACTAACTCCATACAAAATGAGTCATGGTTCATTTATGGACACTTTTTATCCGTTCAACGCTGGGTCCCAAATTTTGTGGCATCATAAGCCACACAAACTTTTACAGCAATATGGGTCCGGCTACCCCAACTTCCGACTAAATTCTACGATGGAAAGATCTTACAAAAAGTGGGCAGTACAATAGGTCGATTACTAAAAATTGATGATTGCACTTCAGCAGCATTACGTGGCAGATATGCTCGCCTTTGTGTGGAACTTCCATTAGATATACCAGTGATCCTTTTTATATTTATTGGATCACATAAATAATATATACACTATGAGGGAGAAAATTTACTCTGCAAAAAGTATGGTCACATAGGGCACTCGATAAAATTGTTCAATAGAACAGTGCCCTCTTGGGGAAAACACTCAAACGAAGGGAGAACATAAACTCGAAAATCCCAACAAGGATCTAGGTCAAGAGCTACAGGAAGAGACGTGGAGGACGGTCTCCTTCAACAAGAGTAGGAAAAAGAACACTTCAAAACGACTTCAGAACCGGCTGAAAAACCAGTATGAACCAGGTATTAACGTAAAAAATTTCGAAGCAAAATCTGGTAAGTTTCTCACTACTCAAAAATTTACTTATAGAAATAAGAATGCTTCTAATCCCCAAATATCTCCCTGTTATCAAGAAAATTCTATTCTTAACATTAATACCAAAAACCACTTCCTCCCTCTCAATGAGATGGACGCAGGTTTTGATAAAACCGCTAATCACTCAAACGTTTCATATTCTAATAATTCAAAATCTACTAACAAATTATTGCGGGACCCACCACGCAGCCTAATATGACCCCAACCTCCTTAAAATTACCCCCACCCCCCTTAAACTCCTATCACCTCACTTTTTTATTAATAATTCATCTACTATTAATGAGACCCCCCCCCCCTCTCTGACACCCTTACTAACCCAATCCATATTAACCTAAACACGGCAAAATTCAATATTTCCAATAATCAAAATTCACATGCACCAACTATTAGTGGGGAAACGACACGTCACAATACAACCAATGAACAAATGGCAAGAGCAATTCCCCATGTAGCAACTAACCAATCCCTTCCACTGCAAATCTCTAATAAATATAGGCTAGCCCATTCGATTCACATGCAAAACAAAATCCCAATCATTGATAACCTAGAAAGTTATCCTTCCCCAACGTCTGAATCTTCTATTTACATAAATCGACCAACACTAGAGAAGGATGCCAAGAATACCAATTTCAGTAAGGAGACGGTATCGTCTCATTCAATTCCAAAGAATCAATCTAGCCCCAGACATGGCAGCTAATGCTCCCACATCCTCCCAGAACCAAAACAAACAGCCAAGGAGTATTCTAATACAGCCTCCTTTGACACAAAACCACCAACCGATGTCATGGGTGGAGATAGGGATACTAGGACGTGTAATCTCCTTCAATATAATGTTGGAGGGGAGGGAAACCATAATAGTTCTTCAGAACACTCACTATCTAGCACAATTAATCTCTGGGGGTCTCATGTTAGCCATGAACAACTACATCAATCAGATATGGCTGAACAATGTACTGACTCCAATTGCTCCAAACCTCACTGCCAATATCACTCAATCCATGAGGGCAGATTGGAACCTTCCACAACACTTCATTCTAATCCGGAACCCGACCCCAGTGATGGATCTCCCCTTCTTCACTCTAGAATTTGTATCAAATATCAACCCAGTCTTTACTCCATGGAATGCTCATGCAGATTATCCTCAAACATCAAATGCACACGCTGCACACAACATTCAAGCACCTCCTCCCCCTCAAAATCAAAATCAGATGGACCACGCAATGGAGGAAGAGGTAGATCCAGTAAACTTAATCCCCCAAAACCTAGTCGAGGATTCAAAACCTCGACGAAATAAGAGAATTTCTATTCATGGAGACGCAGGAGCAGAAGCAGATACTTTACTGTCCAATGGCACTTTACAAGTGCACAATGGATATAAGGCCACCTGGGGATCCAACAGTAGAAAATCGTGCTATGATACTGGTCCCTTTTCTAAGAAGGAATCCAGTCCAGGCACGCAGAGTGAGGGAGAATAGGGATCTTCACAACCCAACGTTCAACATGAATAGATCAACTACCTTCATCATCTGGAATATAAGAAGGGGAAACAATGATAATTTTAGGTTAAGCTTCAGAGACCTGATTGATACCCACCATCCCAGTATGGTCACTCTTCTAGAGACCAAGATGGATATCCATCTACCCCCTTCTCAATCCATTTGGATTTTCTGACATGATAGAGATCCGGGCTGAGGGTCCAGCAGGTGGTATGGTGATTCTCTGGGATCACACCAAGGTAAATGTGCATAGCTTTGTGCGTAGGAGCCAGAAGATAAGTGCAACGATCGAGGTAATTTCTCTTCATAAATCCTGGACTTTTACTTCTATCTATGCTAGTACAGATAGGAAGCTTAGAAATATTATGTGGAACAACATCTTAGACTTGCATGGTACAATCAAAGGTCCCTGGTTAATAGGAGGAGATTTTAATGATGTTCTAGCCTCTAATGAAAAACTAGGAGGGAAATGTATCAATAATAAAAGAATTAAACTACTATGGGACTGTATTAATACTTGCAACCTAATCGATCTTGGTTTCAAGGGGACTAAATTCACTTGGTCAAACAAACGAAAAAATAATAGAGGTATAATAATGGAAATATTAGACAGAGTTTTTGCTAATGAAGAATGGATGAATCTTTTCCCGGAAGCCTCAGTTACCCATATACCTAGAACTCACTCGGATCACAATCTGTTATTAATACAAGTTACTCCTAAAAATGTGGTACGCACAACAAACCATTTAGACTCGAAACATTCTGGTGCGCCACCCAGACTTTATTAACTTAGTAAGAGACAGTTGGCATAACTCTAATTATCTCCAAGGATCTAACAAGTTCCTTGCCAAAGTCAGAAATTGGAGCAATATCAATTTTGGTGACACTTTCAGGAAAAAAAAAATTCATGGCTAGGCTGAGGGGTATTCAATTCTCCAATAATTATTATTATAATACCTTCCTCCAAAACCTTGAATCAAAGCTTCAAAAATAATACAATGACATCTTTAAAATTGAGGATGATTATTGGAAAATTAGGGCTAGAATTTCCTGGATTCAGGAAAGTGACGCAAATATTAAATTTTTTCACATAGCGGCCACCAACAAATCAAGAAAGAATAAAAGTACCTTATTCAAAGATAATCTAGGTAATTGGATCAATGAACCTTCCCTAATCCTCAATCATACTTTACAATACTTTCAGAACATGTTCACCACTGACCACTCTTTGTCCAAGTTGTCAGAAATTAGGAATAACCCTCAATCCTACACAAACATTGATCTCTCAAACCTAGACAATCACTTGTGCCCCAATGAAGTAATCAAAGCGATCTTTTCTTTCAAACCTTTTCAGTCACCCGGTCCTGATGGTATACACCTTTTTTTCTACCAAAAATACTAGAATATTATAGGTCATTTCATTGTAGACCTTTGCACTCAAATATTCCAATCCCAATCACTCCTTCCTGACATTAATCTCACTTATATTTGCCTAATCCCAAAGATAACCAATGCTAATAACTTAAAAAACTTCAGGCCCATAGGCCTTTGTAATACGATCTATAAAATAATTACAAAAATTATAGCTAATAGGCTCCAACCTTTTTTAAAACAAATTATCGCACCCTACCAAGCTAGCTTTATTAAAGGTATAAGAGCATGTGATAATGCTATTATAATCCAAGAAATACTCTCCCAGTTCAAAAAAAATTAAAGGAAAAAAGCTTATATGATTTTAAAACTCGAACTGGAAAAAGCATTCGATAGACTAGAATGGTCGTTTATTTACCAAACCCTATCTTACTTTAAATTCCTTCCGAAGATAAAGCAACTTATCATGAATTGTATTTGTACAAGCCAAATTGCTATCGTGGTGAACGGGCAAAAAACTACTTTCTTCACACCAAGTAGAAGAATTAGACAAGGATGCCCACTTTCACCTTATATTTTTATCATGAGCATGTAAATGCTATCACGTTTAATCCTCCACTAGGTAGACATGTGCTTATGGGAACCTATACGCCTTAACAACCGAGATATAGGCATTTCCCATCTGCTCTTTGCAGACGACCTTACTTTAACGGCCAGCCCAGATATAAAAAATTATAACACTATTAAAAATTTCCTTAATAAGTTTTATCTGGCCAAAAAATTAACCTAGAAAAATCAAAGATTCTATTCTCCAAAAACTGCCTACAACATTAGCCAATGACATATCTTCAGGCTTCAACATCAAGATAAGCCAAGTCTTTGGAAAATACCTTGGATTTTCTATTCTCAATAAACATCCCAAAGCATCCGACTACCAATTTATCATAGACAAAATGAGAGAAAGGCTCTCCACTCGGAAAACAAATTTCCTTAGCATGGCAGGAAGGACAACCCTTGCCATAGCTATTTTGAATTTCATCCCAAATCATGCCATGCAATACACAATACTCCCAACAAAAACACACAAGCAAATTGACCAAATACAAAAAAATTTCATATGGGGCACTACTAATGATCGGAAAAAACTACACATAATCGATTGGAATACTATTACTAAGCCCAAAGAAATGGGAGGCCTTGGCATTAAAACAACAAAGTCTAAGAACAAGGTTCTTCTAACTGGCCTAACTTGGAGACTCCTAGCAAATACTTCTGCCCCCTGGGCAAACATGCTCATTCAAAAATATGGTAAGAACAAATTCAGAAACACCTCTTTCATTTGGAAGAGCATTCTTAAAGGCTGGGTTAATTGCAGACAAGGGACTCTCAGGCTCCCAGAAAAAAACTCTCAACTAAATATCTGGGACTCTCAATAGATCCCTTCCCTACCTCTGTTAAGAAAAAGTGTATAGAAGGCCCTCTTGGAATAAAGGAACAAAGTTTGGCAATAAAAGACATTGTTTCAAATGGCAAATGGTCTTTCACAAAATTATCTATCCAAATCCCTCCTCCTATCATGGATAATATAAAATCGATTCCACAACCTCTACAAAACTATGACAAACCCTTGTGAAGCATTAATAACAATAGTGTATTTACCACCAAATCCTGCTATAAACTAATAAATACTTGGCAAAATCAAGAAAGCCTTGAAGGATTTGGAAACTACACTGCCCAAACAAAATTAAATATTTCATGTGGCAATGTCTCCATAATAGACTCCCTTGTCGCTCCTATCTCCATCACATTGGAATTAATATAGACTCCATTTGTCCCATATGTCGTAAACAGGAAGAAACAATCAACCACATATTCCTCGAGTGCCCAAGCGTTTCAAACATATGGAGTTCCTTAGGCCTCAACATTGTAAGAACTAATCTAGACAACCACTGGATTCTCTATTTAAAGGACCTAAACAAAATCCAACAACTCATAAACATACCTTGGTATAACTTTCTAGCTTTTTTGCTATGGGGTATATGGATCAACAGAAACAAAAATAATATTAACAATACTCAATACTCCCCTCGACTCACAGATATTAAGAAACTGGCGACAGAATATCACCTGCTAAACACACCTGGAATTGCTCCTACTAATAAGATCAAAGTCTGCATAAAATGGCACCCTCCACAACAACATTGGTACAAACTAAACACAGATGGAGCCTTCGAAAATAAAGGGAATAAATCTGGATTGGGAGGTATGTTCAGAAATAATTTGGGAAGATAGATTATGGGATACCAAAAGATGGATTGTGCTCTTTTGCCATTCTACGCTGAACTACAAACAATTCATGTAGGCCTTCAAATAGCAACAGAATACAATCTATTCCCATTGAAAGTGGAAACAGATTCCACAGAAGCAATTCTAGCAATTAACCAGGATCACAGTATTTTATCTAACATTGTGTATGCATGCAGATCATTGATGCACCGGCAGAAGCACCTATTTCTGCGGCATAATTTTCGTGAAGGAAACCAAGTAGGAATCTACTGGCAAAGGATGGAAGCAGGAAGGAATACAAGCAGCTCACTAGTGCCAATCCAAAGCTCCATGCAAACCCACCTCATTTTGAGAACCTACAACTATCAAAGGATGCTGGTGGAGTTTGTTATTATAATAAGTCATTACGGCATGTAATAGGCTTAAGTCATTAGGAAATCAGAATATCTCTACTGATAGACCACCAATGTGTGGCGCTCTTTCAACTATTCGTACTAGCGACGGCTAGTTTTTATATATATAATATATCCTTATTATCAAAAAAAAAAAAAAGTACAACAAACAGATTTTCTTGTTTGATCTTACATATAATTATTTCCGTGCCACATAAGTGGGCATGTTTATTCAGGTCAAAAAGATAAATACTATTGTATGAGGTAGAGTAAGTTTTAGCCATATAATTAACATGAAAAGTCAATTCAAGATACAATATTACACTCATACCATCCCAAATTAACTGTTCTATTTCGATTCTGGCTTGCAAGGAGATTATGAGCCTCTTGTACAATAACCATATGGAGTAGAACATAAGTTAGAGGCTTGAATATAATTAATTAAATTTATGTAGTACAAGCATTAAGTAGGTAAAAGCCTACTTTCCTGATATTAATTCAGCAACAAAAATTTAGCTATATCGAGTATTCTTACCAAAATATATAAATTTATCATAATTCAATAATTATAAGTATATTTTAATGAACTATAATGAAGTGAAAATAATTATATAAGAATATATTTATAATTATAAGTATATTGGATGCATAAGAACCATTTAAAATAAAATGTTGATTTTGTGCCAAAACAAAGACGTATGCAGAAAACCGTTGAAACAAAAAGTAAGGAAAGCGTTCAAAGTCAATTAAAAGGAAAATAAATAGACTACATTTTCCTCGATTTTCAAACAAAAGTGCGTTACTTGACGTGTTTTCTTTTCTTTTACTCACCGCCAATTCAAGACTTCTCAAAATACTCTCTCATTAAAAGCAAAATGTCGGACGGAGGATTAACGGTTTTGGACGGATCACAGCTCAGAACCGTCAGCCTATCGTTACCGTCATCGGACGGCAGCTCAGTCACCGGAGCTCAGCTTCTCGATTTCGCTGAATCCAAGGTCTCAGAGTCGCTCTTCGGCTTCTCATTGCCGGATACTCTCAAGTCCGCCGCTCTCAAACGCATCAGCGTCGCCGATGACCTTGATTTCCGCCGTGAGCAGCTCGATCGTGAAAATGCCTCGTCTATTCTCCGAAATTACGTCGCTGCCATTGCAGACGAACTCCAAGGTAAGTGTTTTGACTAGTTCAGAAGTACTCATATTTGTGCCGTACGTATTAGTTTAACGTATTTACTAATATATTATTCTAGCATGAAATTATTGGTAATTGATATAAATTTTGAACTAGTCATCTTTGCTCTAATGATTCCTTCATCTATTTAAGCTGATAAGTTTCCTTAACTCAGTAAGATTAAAAACTAATTCTTTCACATAGCAAGTAATATCTAAGAATTCTTATTTATCAAAAAAAAAAAAAAAAAAAAAAATTGGAATGGTTGCCGCATGGACATATCTAAAAAAGGTCTTTTTGATAGGTGTGCTATATCAATATAACTGATGCGGAATAGTCATGTACATGTTGTGATGAAAATTTAAAAGCTACATTTTCAACTTCTCGAACTTGTTATGCATTTGGTACTGCACAAAAGCTGTAAACAGGATTCAATGCTCTCAGTTCTCTCACATACGGATTAGTGAGCAGATGGTCTCACTGAAGCCTCCAGTTAATAATTATGAGTTAAATGGTGCTGTTGTTATTTTATTACTTGAAGGTTTAGGAGATGCTTTTAAAAACATTCACTTCACAACTCTTTTGCAGTGACAGCCTCCCTCTGCTACAAGCTAGTTTCCAGTGTGATGCATCCTAATATAATTGATAATTCTGTAAGAATGACCAATATGTTACACTCTCGCTTCAATATTCCAAATACTTCTTGAGACAGATTGATGGCATGTCTTGCAAACATGTTCTAGAAATTGGTTTTTGGTGCATTCCTATGCGCTAAGACTAACTAAACTTCTGAATGAAAGATAAGTTAAACTTTCAAGTATTTGAACTTTTATAAAGCTGCTGTCTTTGGAGACTGTAAGTTAATTGACTGTTAAAAGAACTAAGTACTTCGGTCATTGAACTAAATGTTGCAGTTTGAAAAAGCAGATGATGTATTTAATGGCCTTGCAATTGCAAGATGGACAATAAACATACTCAAACCATGACTACATGAACTTCATGTTCTTTGAAATTGGCTATGTATGCTATCGGTGTCTTTTGTTTGCTTCTATGCTGGTTTAGATATTTAAGTGCAATGCCTGATTTTCTGTTCATTCGATCGGGGAACCGGTTTCATTAGATGAAATGAAAAGCATACTGATTTCGTATTTGCATGTTCAGATGATCCTATAGTCATTGCAATTTTGGATGGGAAAACTCTTTGTATGTTTTTGGAAGATGAAGATGACTTTGCCATGTTGGCTGAGAATCTTTTCACTGATTTAGACACAGAAGATAGAGGAAAGATCAGAAGAAATCAAATACGGGATGCTCTCATTCATATGGGTGTTGAAATGGGAATTCCTCCTCTTTCAGGTTTGCTCCCAGCCTTCCCTTCTCCCCAATAAAGAGCACCAAAATGCCGGTTTTTCCGTTGCATCGCTGGAGACTTTTAAATGTGTTTAAATGATGAAGCTTTACTCAAAAACCTTTTTTTTCTTATGTAACATCATTTGATATTATTTCTTCTCTGCATTTGCAAAATTCTACAAATGTTATTTCTTAGGAGAAAATACAGCAGATACCCCTTAACATTTATACTTTGACTTTGTGCTCCTTAACTTTTTTATTTTTATGGAAATTAAATGCTTTGACATTATAGGGTGCAGAGTTGACGAGCGAATAAGGCACGTAGTTTAGTTACCAGTACATGCAGTAGAGGTAGTTGGAAACTCTTTTTGCTCTCTTAAAGTTCAAAAGCTCATAATCTGTACCAGAAACCAGAATGGTCTGGTCCCGGATTGTGTGTTTTTGGGCTACATTAGCATTGCAAGATTGAGGTTCGGGTAGATCCCAGCATGTCTTCCTATCATGTTCATTTTACCAGACATGATGCACCTAAGTTGGTTCCTTAAGAATGGCCTCATCCTTCTCAATCCTTGCCGTAGAAATTCCTCTATTAGCCAGCTGGGAGGCCGTGACAAAGGGCTTCACATTAAGAGGCTCAGGGTTCAATGCTAGCTGTGAGGAAACAGAATAAATATACATAGATATCCTCCAAAATTTGATACGATAGACTCAACGAGAATCTGATTCTTCAACAAGGTAAAATATAGTCGAATGGATAAAAGATGTGGTATCATAAAGAGTCTTTCACGTTGTTACTTCCACTCTTCATCGTTTTTTATGAACGACATGACTTTGACCGCTTTCTTTTTCTTTCAACACGCTGTACGTGTGGACATCCCAGAATCCCCTGGTTGAGTTTTACAAATTCACCAATTGCCTGTAGTACCACTGAATGCTATGTTATGTCTTTGTTGCACTCCATGTTCTGTAGCAGGTCTGCATTTAATAGCAATATTCAATTTCTGTTATACTGCACAAATGTCATTAACTTTCTTCTATTCAGCTTCTTGTCTTCTTGAATGTCGTATTCTTAATATAGAGGTGATCATTATAAAGTATAACCCCAACTATGAGCCAGAGCTCCACAGCATCCGGACACTAGCAACTGTTAGAAATATGGAGTTCTCGCTCTTGATTGGTGTTTAGGTGTGGAATTTGGAGATTTTAACTAGATAAATAGATCTGATTGCTGAAAAACCCTAAGGACTTGCTGGAAAATATTACTAACATAATAATGTTGACGTGAAGACTGGACTTGTTATGGATGTATCTCTGTGATAGAATGACACATGGAAGTAGACTGACTGAACTGGACACACTGGCTAGCCTACGTTTTGTGAGTGACCTGACAGAGTTATTATGTCGCTAACGTGGCTGACACATTGTAGTGACAGAGACAAGCTTTGGCATGTGGAATTATGCTTCTGCTAGTGGCAGTAACAGCACATTTGACAGTGAAACTGAGTGCGATTTGGAATGCTGTATTTGTCTCGTCAAGATGAAGCTCTAAGTGTTGTTGGTTGGCCAATTTGGCTACAGGATTGACACGAACCTTGAGGCAGTAAATAGATAGACAGAAGATAGATTTTCCACCGGACAATTTCTTATGATTATCTCATTATTCACACACACACATCTTATACTGGACATTCTCTTATGATAACCTCGTGATTGTCTTGTTTATCATAATCATCGTATAGTGGACCATTTCTTGTATTGTTTTTCTAATTCAGAATCTATAATCTTGGTCGTAGCTTGCAGTTCAATCAAATATTATCGACAGTTTATTTCTGTGCTAAATCCTAGCTTTAATATTAAGCAGAGTTTCCTCTACTAAGTGACATTTTAAAGAGGCATGGAGCTGAAGGAGAGGACGAACTGGGGCAAGCCCAATTTGCACATTTACTTCAGCCTGTGCTTCAGGAGCTGGCAGATGCTCTTGCTAAGAACCCTGTGGTTGTAGTGCAGAAAATCAAGATCAATAATGGTTCCAAATTAAGAAAGGTAGCTACTTCCCCGGTTTTATGTACTTCGATCGGTGTTGAAGGAAACAACTCTTAGGTTGCACTCACCGTGATCCATGCACATTTTGTTAATATGGCACTTCGTATCCCCTTTATATTTCTTCCTCGTCTTGGCATTTTTAATACTCGGACAGCTTGGTGAGTGAGATGAAGCTATGTACTTCCAACATCAATTTAGACATATGAAATAGACATAAGAAATGTGTATAAAAGGGAAGGATTTCAGCCTTGTGGGTGAACCTCAAACAGAAGTACTTCACTTACCTTTGGTAAATTTAGACTTTTAGTTTGAACTAACCCATGTGTCTTGATTCTTTCCACACAGTTGATTTTCAGTGTTGAAGTTAATTTTTGGTCAAATCTATTGATGTCTGAATTTCTTAATTTTCGATACTATAGGACAGATGATGAACTACATATAAAGTACTCCATCAATGCTTCTTTATATTAAACGAGGTACTTAAAGCTGGATCTTTCCAACTTTCAGCCTGTTTATTCTGATCTTTTCTACTGGTCATGTGATTCAGATTTTGGCTGATGAAAAGCAACTAAGTGAGACAGTAGAGAAGATAATGCAGGAAAAGCAGGATGAGAAGGATAGTCTAAGTAACAAAGATGTTATTCGGCGTTATCTCGAGAAAAATGGAGCATCATTGGGCTTGCCACCTCTGAAGAATGATGAAGTGGTGATTCTTCTATACGACATTGTATTAGGTGATATAGAAAATGAAAAGACCAATGCAGCATCAGAGAAGGATGAATTCTTGGTTTTCCTGAAGGATATCCTTGAGAAATTTGCAGCTCAACTTGAAGTTAACCCAACTTTCCATGATCTTGACAATTGAAGTTATATACACCCTCTCAGTATAAGTTATTCCAGAAAAGATCATATATGTATTGAAGCCTTTGCTTTTGGTGCCAAGGCAACTTATAATGTTTAGTTCTAGTAGAATAACAAGTTATTCATGAGACTAAGATAAATCAAACACGTTTCATTTGCATCTCTATCATTAGATTTTGATTGAGCTTTAGTGTAGCAGTGATTCTAGAATATCTATCGGAAAGAAATCAGTCCAATCTCCTAAATGTAGTTATGTACCACTACAAGAAATTTTCCTCCAACTCCTTGTCAATCACTGGGTGACAGGAATTACGAAATCTATTAACAGGTGAAGGAGGCTAATTATTATCTCAAATATTTTCTGAGGACCCCTGGAAAAATTGAAAATGACGCGAAAGCATGAATGACTTTTTAGTTAGATTTACCTTTTCTATGGGTAGAAATTAGTTTACATTTCCAGGTTTGAATAATATTAAACTGCAATTTGAGGAGGGACTGATCATATAAATTGACAAGAGAGTTGTTAGCCTACTTGACAGTTGTCAGAAAATGTGCAAATTTTCGGGAAACGCGTAGCTAATAGTAATAGTACTTAAACAATAAATAATCCAAATTTTAGGATACGGTTCAGAGGGTTTAAATGAGATCTGGATCTACAATTAAGATCAATTAACCCAAAGATCGTGGTCAAACTTTGCCAAATTCTCAGTCTTTTTTTCAAAATTAGTGATAATAATAAGGAAACTCTCGCCTCTCTGATTTAGTAGGTCACATCTGAATTTGCTTTTGTTAAGATAATATATATTGTACGTAAACAAACAAACTCGAAGTTTACCTTAAACTTTTACACGCGGAAATTATTATTTAATTTCTGCCTTATTTCCGGTGGTTTTTGTTTTAGGTTTGAGTTTCGGTGGATTGGATCTTCATCAAGGGATGGCAGGAGCTCCGAGTATTATGGTGGTGGACCGTGGTGGTGATAGGTTTGATTCGGGCTCGGATCACGGTTCGGGTTCGAACCGCTCCGTTATATTGGATTAGAGGTTTGGGCCACGTGCAAGCAATAATGTATCTGGATCCAACAAGCCCGCCGACCCTAATTAATCGGGGCTTTTGCATCCGTACTCATTTTTTATGTCACGTTTTAAATTATACCCGTTTTGTAAAAAAAATTGCATCCGTACCTGCTTTTGCGCATAACTTCAGCATGCGGGGCTGAAGTAGCAAAGACAATCACGCAAAACTTCAGCATTCTAGTAGACGGGCCTGAAGTAGCTTGCGAACTTCAGCTCTAGAGCTAAAGTTTTTGTCTTTGTAAATGGGGAACTTCAGCATAAGGGCTGAAGTTCCCCAGTTATAAAGACAAAAACTTTAGCATACGGAGCTGAAGTTCCCCAGTTTACAAAGACAATGAAGTTCTCTAGAGCTGAAGTTTTGTCTTTGTAACTGGGGAACTTCAGCCCCGTATGCTGAAGTTTTTGTCTTTATAACTTGGGAATTACGTTTTGTCTTTGTAACTGGGGAACTTCAGCCCCGTATGCTGAAGTTTTTGTCTTTATAACTTGGGAATTACGTTTTGTCTTTGTAACTGGGGAACTTCAGCCCCGTATGCTGAAGTTTTGTCTTTATTACTGGCGATCTTCAGCTTAACTGATGAACTTCAGCTCAGCGAGGGAAAGGAGAGCTGAAATTATTTAAAAAGTGGGTACAAGTTAAAAGTTTTTAAAAAAACGGATATATATTAAATGAGTGCGACCAAATAAGATGCCCCGCGCAATTTTTACTAATTAATCAAGATCCCAATGACGACATTTGATCAACAAAATGTGCCATCTATTTAAAATCTAAATACATCACGTTTTTTATTCTATTATTAATTAGCTTATTCATGTTACTTCGACCTCCATATTTTCTGCTTGATGTTCCCAAAAAGGTTGTCAATTTACTCTTCTGCACGTGTAATATATCTGATTGTAATCTGAAGATAAATGCACAATTATAGTGCTCTGTTGTAGCACCTAGATGATAGGAAAACAATAGAAGAATTATCAGAAAATACACATGACTTCACACCATAATAAAAAAATGGCTCATGTTTTTAAGTTTTATCCCATCCAGCCTATGTTGTACATAGTTTGAAAGTATTAGTAAATTAAAAAGATGTGTTCTTGCAACCATTGCTTTCACTTTCTCTTCTTCTCACATCTTCTACATATGCTTCAAGGGGTCGTCCGCTATTGCTGTTTCTCCCCCTTATGTCACCTGGTTGCAATGTAATAAAATTGAAGAGTAGAAGTTCACCATTGAAGGCCATTCGAAGCTTTGCTATCGAAAATAGGAGTTTTTGATTTTGTTAGTTGTTTGGATTGAGTGTTGTTCCAATTGATTGAAAATAACAAAGGAGTTCAAAATTTAAATTTGAAGTGATTTGGAGTAGATTTGAGTCAGATTTGAGTTGAATTTAAGAAAAGACGCAAGGAAGAAGACGAAGTCAGTTTTTTTGTATAATCTTATATAGTAGTGTATAAACACATCTTATACACTATTATACAAGCGTCTGTAGACGAACTTTTTTCACGATTTTCAATTACAATTCTTGTTCAAAACCAGTCCAAATCTCCATTAAATTACTTCAAATTTTATATACAACTTCCTTATACTATTTCTAACAAGTCTAAATAACACCCACTTCAAATTTCTAACAAAATCAAATTTGGAGTTTAAATCCACATATTATGCTTGTTGAAAATCTAATTTTCACTGCCCAAATAGATTTGGTTTGTTGAACTAATATTTGAGTCACAGTTACTAATTCGAAAATTAACTTAAAAGCTTGAGCAATCTTTTTTAAAAATTAAATAGTAATTTTCGAGAACCTATTGAAGTTGAATATTGAGTATTAACCTATTATTTTTGGGCTAGTTGGTTGTAAATTAAAATATGGGCTATAAAATTGAAAAATAGGGAGTTCAATTGTTCTTATGTGAAATTTTCCCGAAATACAGTCGCTTTCAAAATAATAGCGAATTTTTTTTTTTTTGTATATGTGTATATATATAAATAATACGAATTTTATATATTGTTTCGATTATCGAAAGTAAATAAATTATGATGCAGACTAGAGTGATAATACCTTATTTTTCTGTATATCATGTTCAGCCTTAGCTTCAAAATGAAGAATATCCCTAGGGTCTTGTATTTTCACCTACCCCTACCAACACCCCAAATAAAATAATTTTGAATTTTGACCCTCCTATCACCTTTGTGCACTTTTTCTAGTGATAATTTCCTCTTCTTATTTTAGAAAAAGTTGATAAGCAAATCTGCAAAACTATGACCCACACATGATATTAAAAAGACCATATCGTACTGTGGATAACATATCATAGTCATATCGCCTGTCTTAAGCCCAGGAATCACATGTTTTTGAATCTCAATCCTTTGTTCTTTAGGATATTGCTTTAAGTCATTTTCTTATTTGGTTGTATGAGCTTTTGGAATTGGTTGAGACGCTCTTTCTTCAGAAACAAATCATCAATTGGTTTTGACTCTTTACGAACTTGTTTCTAGTTTTATGATCGTACTTCTTTTTAACACATAAGAAATTTATTTTTACACATAAAAAATCTGTCTTTTACACATAAATATTTTTTTAAATTCAAAATTATAAAGGGACAATAATATACGAATAGCACCGAAATCGCTAGATGCCTTTTATTAAAACTAGTCATATTTCCTTGTCTACTTTTGGATTGTTTGTTTGAATCTTTGGCTATTGTCGGAAATAGGACAAGTTTGAAAAGTGTATGAATTGTGACATGTGGAAAATTATGATCCATATATTTATGATATACAAGGACCACTGAATAGAATAGATAAAGAAGATATGTTTTCTTCTTTCGTGTAACCAGAGAAATGCAACTAGCTATAACTCCCTAGTTATCTTTAATAATAATTGTAAATCGCATATTATTTATTTTCCAAGAAAAGAGAAAGTTACAAAAGTGCTTTTATTGTGGAGTTTTCGTGTTGTTTAAATTGCTCCTTACAACAACAAATATCCCACATCGTAGAGTATGGGAAGGATGGTGTGTACGCAGTATCAATTGCCCCTTCTTTTGGTAAAAAAATTTGCTCTTTCACATTGTTTCTTTGATTAAACTTAGGCTACAAAGGAGTGTGGTGTGACGATAGGGATATGCCTAACATGAATTTGTCTTAACCAGGGTGGTTGGACTCCCTACCCCCTTAATCAGAGTTCTCGATTTCAAGCTCGAGAATTTTAGTTCTCGTTAGAAAGTACAATTATGCCTGTAGTGTGACTATCCAACATCAATCCGGATTGTTCGGGCTAGTAGATTTAGAACGCTAGATAGTTAGAGCAAAAGAAGAAAAAGTTGACCTTACATATCAAGTGTAGCCCGAAGCACAAAACTTCTCGCATTCACGCAGGGTTTCGGGAAGGGCTGAAACCCTAGGGATGTGACGTAGACAGCCTAACCTAATGCAAATATTAGTGGTTGTTTCCATAGGGTCTCGCTTTTGTAAATACTTTATTCATGTAACAATCTGATCACATGATAGACATGATCACCAACAGGGGAACAGCAAGACCTTGAACTGGGAAAAAGATCTATTGCCAATTATTGGATTATCATATAGAGATCTTCTCAAACAACTGATAAATACAGCCGAAGCATTAAACCATCCCCTTCACAAGCCAAGGGGCTTAAATTACAAGATTCAAAACGAAGAAAAGCCAACAATTACTGAAAATTTAACACATTCACCTACGACAATCATATCAATAAAGCAGCAATGTCATAGCAGTGATTTGACTTCCTATTAATAGAAGGGATGAACTTATTCCTTGCCATCAGCAGCACGAAGGGAACCGAGTTCAACTGGAGCTTGAGTGCCCACCACCTTAGACGATCCATAGTTTGCAATATTAACTCCTTGAGATTTCTCTTTCTCAATCTGCTCCTTGATCCAGAAGTATGTAATTCTCAAACCATCCTGCACCCAATCAACGATCGTTAGTTTATACACGTGCAGAAACACACAGTTTTGCCAAATGCAAATGATCACACTACCTTCAATCTCATTGTCGGAGCCCAACCAAGCTTCTCTTTTATAAGGGTGTTGTCTGAGTTGCGACCACGGACACCTTCTGGGCCAGGAATGTGGTGGACAGGAAGCTTCTTGTCCTCAAAGCTAAGAACCATCTCAGCCATCTCATTCATGCTCACCATCTCATCACTTCCAATGTTCACTGGCTCCCGGAAGTCAGACTTTGTCAATCTATGTAAAGGAAATAAAAATGAATGTCATTTTAAGACTACATTTTAATGGAGGAAAAAATCAAACATGCCATCTAGACAAGAGGTTCTTCAATGACCTTTATTAAATGTCATATTTCAGTAACTAAACTAGATTCATTAAAACTAAGCTAACGCTACATTTATTTTATTTCCAGTCCGAAGTAAAAAGTCAATCTTTCTAGTAAACATACTTCCAAAGTAAAAAAAGAGATTGCCTTATTCTCATAATTGTATCTGGTCTAAGCAGTAAAAGAATAGACAGCCTCAAAACAGACTATACCAATAATTCAGAATAAGTGGTTATGTATAGTAACTAACTCTTGATTGATTGTTTTAATTGTATAAAGAAATGAAGATTTGGTTACCTGAGAACCCCTTCAACACACTCATCAATGAAGGTGAATGAACGTGTTTGAAGTCCATCTCCCCACATTTCAAACTTATCTACTGCAGTTTGGGCTTTTCTACAAAACGCGGCAGGAGCTTTTTCCCTTCCACCTGAGATGCAGAAAAAGTTAAGAACAAAACTTCTCGTAATCCATATAAAGACAGAAAGGAATTTGTCCGGTCAACAGCGACTATCAATAAATTACCTTTCCAAGTTCCAAATGGACCATAGATGTTATGGAACCTTCCAATACGACATTCAATCCCAAAATCCTTGTTGTAATGCTTACACAACTCTTCGGTCGCAAGCTTCTCCAAGCCGTAAGCATCTTGAGGCTAAATTCCAAACCAAGGAAAAGTTAAAAAACGTTATTTTGGAATTACTTAAAGGCAAAGTAAGGAAACACAGTATTTTTAGGAAACAAACCTCTGCTGGCCATGCATCAGATTCTTTCAAGCTGACATTTGTTTCAAGTTGTTTGAACTCGGGGTAAATGCAAGCGCTAGATGCATAGAAGAACCTGAACAATACAATGGTCAGACATCAAACTAATCCAAAACAAATGAATGTATCTGAGCTAACTTGACAAATAAAGATATATGGTAATGCATCAACTCCTGGTACTTTTAAACTTGAATTTTCTGACATTAGAAAACCGAAAAAAAACATAAAACAAGATAAAGACCTTTTGACACCATTAATCCGAGCAGCTTCCATCATGTTGAAGCTGATCATAGTGTTGTTATAGAAAATAACAGAATGGTTAGACTGAATGAAGCCCATGCCACCCATATCAGCAGCAAGGTTGAAGACATGGTCAACATCTTTTGTAACCTTCAAGCAATTATCCATAACCCTAAGATCCACAAGGTGAAACTCATGACAGAACATATCTTCGGTCATGTGCTCATTCTTCTTCCAATCGGAGGCAATTATGTAGTGGCCCTCGCTCTTCAAACGACGAGCAATGTGGGAGGCGATAAATCCTCCGGCCCCAGTAATGGAAATACGGAGCTTCTCGGTTGGCCAGTAAGGTTCCCTCTCAAGACTCTCATAGGTGTAAGCACCATAGTCCATGCCACCTGAGCTTACCATTCTGAAAAGATTACCGTCAGTCAAGTGATGTTACTCACAAAAAGAGCAGGCAATATCACCACAAATGAACACCCTAATGTAAATGTTAACCATGTTTCTACTCAAAGAGTGAGGCAGTACTACCACAGTGAATAAAAGTTGTGAAATTATTCTTCAGCCTGAGGAATTTATAAATTTAAAGAAAACCTAAACTAACATAGACATTGACACACAAATGTAACAATCACACTCCATAAGATCTTTAGCTAGACAAGCATAAAATGTGACAACTGAAATTCAATAAACATTCAGCATAAACTGTAGTTAAGTTGTTAAGTGAAAGCATTAAACGACTGAATAGATTCATGTATTTTACAAACTAACAAGTTTCAATAAACCCAGTAATACATATTGATAACAACTAAAAATAAAACAGCATTATTTAGCATTTCTTTCATTTCACAGTGGCAAAAACAAAAAATTAAACTTTTCTTAGCCAGAGCATCCTAAAATAAAAATTAGATAGCTCCCCTAGCAGGACCTCCCGAACTCACCACACCAACAAAGCAAATACACACACACACACACAAGAGAGAGAGAGAGAGAGAGAGAGAGGTAGTCAAACAAATAGTTCATAATGGGTGGATATACAAGCAGATGAATTAGAACACAAAGATTAAAACTTTTCAAGAAACACAGAACCAAAATACACAAAAACATCCAAATTGACAAATGAAAATGCATTTTCAAGATTCAGAAAATAGAGCACATACACAAAAGGGAAAAGGAGAAAATTTTCAAACCTTTACCTCTTAAAAGTTGGGAGGAGGAGGAAGAGGAAAAGAGTGAGGCAATGGAGAGATTCGAAAGAGAGTTGAACGGTTGAGAGAATGATGATAACGAAAATATGGTTTTTTTATATATATATATAGAGGGAGAACGTGCAGTGCAGAGATGACACTACAGAAACCTGACCACCCGTTTATTTTCCCCAATCCATCCAATTATGAAATTATGGAAATCATGTGTACACAGAATACAGATTTACCGAGGAGATTGTCTCTCTTTTTTAAAGTCTTTTTTTATAACTTTGTTTTAAAAAGAATTACTAGTTGTCAAGTGAAATAGAAATGGCATCGTAGCTAGAATTAGACTACTAACAAGGATCACGGTGAAGTGTTAACTACTCCTTCATCTTTAACTAAAAGTTTCGGTTCGAGTCTCTAGGTATGAAGTCGCATTTGTTATACCAATATGGAATTTTTCGGTGTAAAATCTGAATTTAGTCGGGCTCCAATGTGAGTACCCGACACGGAGTGAGAAACCAAAAAAAAAAAAAAAGAATTAGATTAGGGAATTTTCACGTGTCAAAGAAGCGAGTTTTAATTTCTTTATTTATCTCAATCAAATATGTAAATTGCAGTCTTACAAAAGCAAAGAATATTACTCCCTCCGATCCATAATAAGTGATTTTTTGGTTGTTTTCGCACATATTAAAAAATTCATATTTTAACATTAATTAACTATGAAACTGATCATATTAACATTTATTATCTCTTCACATAATACTCCTAACGCATACTCCAACATTATTTACTTCAAGGGTAATGTAAAAAAAAAAATAATTAATTTATTCTTGAAATCTGAAAAAAATTATTTATTTTGAACCATAAAAAAAAGTTAAAAAAAATATCACTTATAATGTACCGGAGAGTGTATAAAATAATTTTTCTACGGTGTAATATTTGAGTTAGTTGTCTCTAATATATTCTATCAATATAATTTTATAAATTTTATGTATCAACGAATTAGAGGATGCTAAGATGATACAATAATGAGAATGACAACATAATTGAACCCGAAATATCTCTATCAAAAATATCTTTTTCACACAACCACCTTAACCCCACTAAGGGAAGGATCTATTGGTATAAATTGTTTGTTCATTTATCTTTTGTTTTTTCTGCATTTCTTTTTTCCTATTGGTAATTTTAGATGTGACAAAACTAGTAAGACTCTACGTCCTAGTTTGATTACTATACTAGTATCTTAATATTTGCCAAGGATTAACTTGATCAGCTTAGTAAACAATCTAATTAATATCTTCTTCTTTTTTCTGAAACTATTCCAGAAAAGGACTTAAAGGACAGTGTTAGTAAAATTAATTAAATTGTAAATTTACATCCGTGTAGATATATATAATAAGGTTCATTTCAATCTTAATTAGTTCTCATATTAGAGCTGTAAAAATGAGAAACTTTTGGTATGAAACAGTTTAGCATTTTAGTGATTCTTTCAAGCGAACTAAATTAGTAAAATCAGTAGATTTTGAATATTATATATTTGAAAATGACGGTTTGGTGTATAAAACATTTCACATCCACGTAGAATTTGAAAAGGATCACAGTCAAAGGATATGATATAAACGGTCTATCTTAATAGCTGTTTTTACGGTTCGAACTCGTGAATGATATTTATTTTTAGAAAATGGAAGGAGTGCATAATAAATTTGTAAAGTTTACATGTCATATGCTTATTCAATTATATTCTCGTATACCCAAGAAATGGGATAGTCAAAAACACTACCTAAGAAATGGGACGTCGTTCAATCTCTTATTAAAAACTTGATATTCCCCATACACCTACCAAGGCGATTAAAATATACAAAATCAGAATTGTTATGAAATAATAAAAGAAGGAAAACAATATTGCAGAAAAGGAGAGAGGAAATTTTTATTGCATTTTGGGATGAATTATAATAGAATAAAACTCCTTTATTTATAGGCAAAAAATGACTTAGCCACACAATAGAACTCTCTAAAAGCTAGGCATTCACTCTAAATAGAATTTTATTTATAACACTCCCCCTTGAATGTCTATTCAACAAACAATGTGTTTCGTTAAAACCTTAACTAAAATACAACATAATGGAAAAAAAATTCTAGAAAAGGGAAAAGAGTACACATGTTTAGAAATGCGCCTTTTGGTTGCCTCGTTAAAAACCTTGCAAGGAAAACTCAGTGGGACAAAACCTTGTAAGGGAAAAAGAGTGCAATACGTATTAACTCCCCTGATGAGATCATTGATTCACATCCTTGAGCATTTGCATTCCAATCTTGTGCACTAGCTTCTTGAAGGTTGACGTCACCATAGATTTGATGAACAAATCATCCATATTAACTTCAATGAATATGTTGCACCTTTAAAATCCTCGCTATCACATTATCATGCTTATAGAGAATTGATAATTCATTCCACGTAACCTTTTCTCAAATGTTTATCATCTCTCCTCCTCATATTAGAAAAAGTAACATACTTTCTCAACTTTAGGAACCCATCTTTGTGCATTGTGGTGTTAATCGCACATCAATAATAATAAGACGGAATTATTTGGTTTCTGGGCCTGAACCACTTGTGAGGGGAGAATGTAATATACTTTCGTATATAATGTATATCAAACTGACATAAATAACTTAGTTCTCATAAGTAATAATTTAGCTATTAAGTGGAGGCACTCAATAAATCATTTTGCTAAACCAACTGTGATTAAACCAACTTATCAAGATGAATATCTTGAATAAAAAAAACTAAATTATGCTCTAAATTAAATTATTGAGCAAGTTACCTCGCAAACATCAGGTTGCAGGTTAATAATAATTGAACATGTAACTATCTCATAGATGCATCTTATGTGGTATACATGGCAGGTGAATGGGCTCATATTCACCTTTTCTGTTTCCAGCATTCATGGGATTCAATCCCAATTTCAGTTGGTCAAATGAGAACAAGTAACATAAGAGAATTGATAATGAACTTTCTATTTCTTTAATATTTACCCATATGAACTCTCTTTTACTTTTGCACATCATACTTAAATTGATATGGCTAAACCAATTATGCCAACTGAATAAATTATCAATATTGATAAGTTCAGGTTTACACCATGACATGTGCAATTAACAATAAACTCCAAGTTTATTACGATATGAGTTTTTATATCAATAAACATCCACTTTATTGTGGCATTCTTTTGTTTGTGTAATACAAACTGGAGAATAAAGTGAGTAACTTTTCACATACATATTACCCCGCTATAAGTTGTAGTAATAGAAGATATTAAAGTTTTCCTTTATTTATAGTCTCAATATAACCAATGCTTTCGCGAATACTTTAGAAACTCAATAAGTTTCTTTGCGACTTACTACAACACAATATTTTATTGATAATCAATTTTATTTCTCCAAAGTAGTATAATTGGCTCTTCTAGAGTTTTCAATTAATTTTGTACAACCACATATTCATCAACATCCATATGGTGAATATCTCTTTCAAGGAAAAAGTTATAAATTATGGTCATTATCAAAATTATATTCAAGATCTGTTTCTTGCATTAGTGTTATCCTTTAGTAATCACATTGCCAAAACATTTTGGCGTACAATAGGTACGTGATCAATGACCATTCATGCCATAATAATGAAATTATTTTTTTTTTTTTTCATCTCAAGCCTCCTTTTAGAGGTGAGTATGGTATATTCACTACTACTAGCACGTTCATATTCTTGCAAGAATGAATATGTATTCATAAATCAGATGTTGTCACATTCACATCATGAATGGACCCTAATCATCTATATGTGCTTTACAAAACTTCATGTCAAATCGATGACAAATATTACTTTCATAGAGTGAAAGATTATTTTGAGAATTCTTATTATTCACATTATCATAATGATGACGATTATAATTTCTTCTATCGCCACGTCCACATCCATTGATACCTTCAGGGTAATAATTTTGTCTTCTTTCAGACTTATCTTATATTGCTATCACATTCTCTTAAAGGGAATGAGAATGAAGCAAATTCAATGGGACGAGTTTCCGTATCTTTGCCCACAATCATACATAAATTTGACTATGGCAAGACATAGAAATTTTATCACTTCGGGTGGTTATAATTTCTTGCAAACTCTATAGGAGTTATAATCAAAGTTTATTGTCTTTGCTTGCATTTAAAATCAAATTATAGAATTTCAAGAATTTAAAAGAGAAAAATAAATTAAAATATTTACCTTAAATCCAGAATTTAATCATGAAGAAAGTTCATGGAGAATTGAAAATAATTCTGCTCAATCCCAAAGCTTCTACTCAATTGATTAGAGTCTCGTGTTGATAACGTGTTATGAAATAATAAAAGAAGAAGAACAATATTGCAGAGAAAGAGAGAGGAAATTCTTATTGAATTTTGAGATGAATTACAATGGAATAAAACTCCTTTATTTATAGGGGGGAAATGACTTAGCCACAAAGTAGAACTCTCTAACAAATAGACATTCACTCTAAATAGAATTCTATTTATAACAAGAATGTTTTTTTTTTTAATAAGTATAGGACTACCACACTTACCTAAATTATTGTAGATTTGGACGTCAGCTGTCCTCTTTTCATTAATAAAAGGGTATTTTGCAATAACATAATCTTTGAGGGGAAGGGTATAAAATACTTCAAATACGTAAAAAAGTTTAGCAAATCAATCAAAAGCAATAATAGAACGTGAATGATTAGCTGGTGCAACTTGTGGATTAGTTGAATCATCAACTAACTTAAGTCATATTATTTCCTTTAATTGAATCATTAATTATTTTTAATCATATAAATTTGTTTAGCCGAATTATTAACTATTTTAAATCATGTAAACTTTTGTTATATTGAAATCTCATTTTGTTAATATAATCTTACAGCCACGACAAATTAAATTATTTACGGTTGGTACTATGACAATATGAGTCCTCTCATGAATTGAGGAAACATTATAAAAGAAGGAACCCTGGAAAGAACATGATAAGATCTCTAAGAAGCTTCAAAGAAAATTCCTCACATAAGATGACAATAAGTCTCCGTGTATTAAAAGACAATATAGGAAATTGCATTAAGCTAGTATGGATCTTGTTCAGCCATTTGAAGCCATGGGCGGCCCCGTCCATAAAGCAGCTAAAGAGAAGAAATGGCACGGGGTAGCCATAATTTAAGGTAGTATTTATCTTTTATCCAGTATTTTAAATACTGAGCAAAAGTAGCCACTAGTCTATTAAAATTAATATGAATAGACAGTGTTACCCTTTCCTGTAAAAATTGCGCGGGGCGTCCTATTTGATCGCCCCCATTTAACCTATATCCGCTTTTTTGTCTTTATAACTGGCTGAAGTTCCCCAGTTACAAAGACAAAACTTCAGCTGAAGTTTCCCAGTGTAACTTGGGGAACTTCAGCCCCGTATGCTGAAGTTTTTATCTTTATAACTGGGGAACTTCAGCCCCGTATGCTGAAGTTCCCCAGTTACAAAGACAAAAACTTCAGCTCTAGAGTTGAAGTTCCCCATTTACAAACTTCAGCTCTCCCAAGTTATAAAGACAACAACTTCAGCATACGGGCTGAAGTTCCCCAGTTACAAAGACAAAACTTCAGCTCTAGAGCTGAAGTTCCCCAGTATAACTGGAAGAACTTCAACCCCGTATGCTGAAGTTTTTGTCTTTATAACTGGGGAACTTCAGCCCCGTATGCTGAAGTTCCCCATTTACGAACTTCAGCTCTCCCAAGTTATAAAGACAACAACTTCAGCATACGGGGCTGAAGTTCCCCAGTTACAAAGACAAAACTTCAGGACAAAGATAATTGTGTTAAGGAAATGTAGTCGTAAAGTCTTGAAGTTAAGTTCAAAAGTTAAGGACCTGTAGTCCTGAAGTTTAGTTCAAAAGTTAAGGGCGAAGTATTTTTTACTTTTGAACTTGGATCTCAAAGTTAAGGACTGAAAACTATAAGTTAAGGACCTATTATCCTTAACTTTTTCACTTGAAACTTAAAGTTAAGGACTGATTGTCCTTAACTTTTGAACTTGAAACTTGAAGTTCAGGACTGCTTGTCTTTAACTTTTGAACTTGAAACTTGAAGTTAAGGACTGCTTGTCCTTAACTTTTGAACTTGAAACTTGAAGTTAAGGACCTTCAAACATGCGCAAGGGTATTTTCAAACTTGCGCAAGGACCTTCTATCACGTTCAACCTCCTCCTTGAGAAGTTATAGCATAAGGTTATTTTCGTCCAGTCAGGTAAAAATTTATTAAACTAATGGCTAAAGAATAAATACATTTAAAACACTGGCTTTAAAATAAAGACAGCTTCTATTAGTGGCTATTTTTACACATCGCCCAGCTAAAGCAACTGCTTTAGGTCCCATATTTGTTGAGGCCCCATCTTTTTTTTCCGCCTAATAGATTATATATAATTTTTTTTTAAAGTTATGTGAAGTGAAAATGTTTGATTTCTTTATTTAACAAATAAATAGATGAAGGATTTGCAACTGCTTTGATTTCTGCCAAGAAAATTGCGTTTGAAATTATATCGCACCCGAATTTCATAAGAAACGTGTAATATATATGTAGAAACAATGTTAATAGTGAAATTTCAAAATCTCTCGATGAGTCCTTTAGAGTTGATTACTTTTTATACATACTCCATCTGGTCCATATTAAATGACTTTTCTACCTTTGTTATGCTTCTTAAGAAAATACTGATTCCTAGAACAAAAATGTATTTTGACTGAATTATCCTTAATTAAAATTTATATGTATTAACTTGACACATTGAGATATGTAAATAAGGGCAAAATTTGGAAAAATAAAGTTAATTCCTTCTCGATTATATAAAAGGACATTTATTTTGGACAAAAAAAAAAGCCAAAAAAGTCACTTATTATGGACCGAAAAGAGCAGTAAATGAGGTTATTTTTTCACTTTAAAATAGATTTAAGCAATTAGAGGCATATGAAAATATTTTATGTTTTCTATTTAGTGGTAAAACCTGATATCACTAGATGATGGAAATTTGAAAAAATATTGCCTTCATCCTGAATGCTCCTTTGTATATGGTCGAAATCGGATATGCCCGATTTACCGGGCTCGAGGGGTCGCCTTAAGCCCGAGTTCGAGATGGATCGATTTCGAGCTCGAGGGACCAAGACCGAGCTCAACGATAGAGTACGAGGCTCGAAGAACCAAGTGTTCGAGGAATCTCGGAGCCTAATGTGACTGACCTTGAAATAATGCTGTTATGAATTTGTAACAGAATGAGCAAGATTCTTGCCACGTCCCCAAGATCACGGCGTAAATCCCGGAATAGATTTGTACGAATTCATACTAGGCAGTTAGATAGATGTCCCAACAAGATTCTTTACTGTAAATAGAAATGTACCTTATTTAGGATTCTCCTATTTTATAAAGGAGACCCCAATCATTTGTAGAAATCATCTAATTATTGGAAAAGAATATACTATCTTACTTTGTCGTTCATTGTTCTTCAGAATTATTCTCTAGCTCTATTACTGACTTTATTGTTCTTGCTTTATTGTCCCTAACCCACCTCAAGGTTATCGAGCTCGAGGTCCATATTGCTCAAAGTAACACTAGTTTGGTTCTTCGATTCTTCTCCTTTATACTCTATATTACTTGCTTACTAATTGGTATTGCACCAGATCACATATCTTTAAAATCACAAATAAAATTTATTTGTTACTCGTATTTTCGAGGTAAACAGTTTGGCGCCCACAGTGGGGCTAAACATAATAATGATTATTTCAATACTAATTTTCTGATAACACACATTATTCTTTACACTCTTTCTTGTAAAAAATTCTTTGATTTCAGGCTGAAACATGTTGAACTCAGCGAACACACCAGTGCATGGTACTGACGGCCTCGCATTCCATGGGGAAAATTATAATGCAACAGCTTCGGGGGTCGGTGTACCACCGCTTAACCCTAGGGTAGCACCAGTTCCTAACCTAGTCGATGTTGGTTCACACATTGCTCTAAACGTCGATTTGGGCACTGACATTGGAGGAGGCGTACGCGGAGAGGTCCAACCCGGTGGACAAAGAACACAGGGTCGAGGAGATGGAGAAGTCAGCCTCCAAGTGATTTTCAAAATGTTACAAGCGCAACAGATTGCTATCGCTCAATTATAAAAGTCAGCAAAAGACTCCGAGCGTGGAGGGACCAGAAACTACTCATCGTGTTGAACTAGTCCGGGAAAGGTATAGCAATAATGGATCATTAGTTGACCCCACAATCATGAGAATGCTCGAAGAACTCACAAAGAGGATCGAATCAGTGAGAAAAGAATCGAGGACTACGATAAAAAGGTGGAAACGTATAACTCGAGGGTCGACCAAATACCGGGAGCACCTCCGGTTTTGAAAGGACTGGATTCTAAAAAGTTTGTGCAAAAACCTTTACCCTCCCCCCCATCCCCCCGATTGCAGACCCGAAGCCTATTCCGAAGAAGTTTCACATACCGGACATACCCAAACACAACGGGACCACCGATCCTGACGAGCACATCACCACATATATTTGTGGTATAAAGGGAAACGATTTGGAGGACGACGAGATCGAGTCTGTTCTATTGAAAAAATTTGGGAAAACTTTGTCCAAAGGGGCCATGATTTGGTACCATAAACTGCCCCCGAACTCTATCGATTTGTTCGCCATGTTGGCGGATTCGTTTGTAAAGGCGCATGTTGGTGTTGTAAAGGTTGCAACAAGAAAGTCGAACGTATTTAAAATTAAACAAAGGGACAACGAGATGTTGAGGGAATTTTTATCCCGGTTCCAAATGGAATGAATGTAGTTACCACCAGTTTTCGATGACTGGGTTGTTCAAGCTTTCACTCAAGGTCTAAATGAGCGGAGCTCGATAGCATCGAGGTAGTTAAAACAAAAATTGATCGAGTACCCCGCTGTGACTTGGGCGGATGTGCATAACAGATATCAGTCGAAGATCAGGGTTGAAGATGATCAGTTGAGAGCCCCCTCGGGCTCGATTTATCCAAACAGGTTAGCAACAAAAGATTCGAGAGGTACAGACAGGGAACCAAGACCGAACAAGGAGAGGTATCAGCCATAAGTCGAAGAGTGAAGGAATAGTTCGAGGCGCAACGTACCTCGAAATTATCGAAGAGTAGATCGAGGACAGAATTATCGGGGACTCATGAGTAAGACCGGGTTTGATAGGCACTCAGTATCGGCGGAGGCTCCTCGATTATTAGAATACAATTTTAGCGTTGATGCCTCGGATATCGTCTCAGCCATTGGAAAAATTAGGGATATCAGGTGGCCTAAACCCATACAAACCGACCCTTCTCAAAGGAATCCCAACTTGATGTGTAAGTATCACGAGACACATGGGCACAGGACCGAGGATTGCAGGCAATTGAGAGAGGAGGTAGCCCAATTATTCAATGAGGGGCATCTTCGGGAATTTCTCAGCGACCGGGCCAGTAACCATTTTAGAGAAAGAGATGCCAATAGGAAGAATGAACCATAGGAACCTCAACATGTTATTCATATGATCATCGGCGGAGTCAACGTCCGACAGGGACCCGTATTCAAACGCACCAGAGTGTCAATCACAAGGGAGAAGTAGACTCAGGACTACATGCCCGAGGACACCCTCACATTCAATGAGGAATACACTGAGGTCTTATCTCAGGCGCACAACGATGCACTAGTAATTTCTATTATTTTAAATAAATTCCAAGTTAAACGTGTTCTTGTGGATCCAGGTAGCTCGGCAAATATAATCAGATCGAGGGTCGTGGAGCAGCTCGGGCTGCTTGACAAAATCATACTAGCATCTCGAGTCTTGAATGGATTCAACATGGCAAGCGAAACAACGTAGGGGGAAATCATCCACCTAGTGAACGTAGTCGGAACCATACAAGACACAAAGTTTCATGTCATCAAAGGTGACATAAGGTATAATGCTTTGCTTGGAAGGCCGTGGATCCACAACATGAGGGAAGTGCCTGTTTAACCAAAGAATTAGACCCTTTGACTAAAGCTTATTTTAAGATGAATACGGGTTACTGATAATCGAGATAATAGAAAAATGAATAATAGATAATATTACAGAAATAAAAGATCGAAGTTGATTGTATTTCGAGAATCAGATGCCTTTACAAGTTGTATTCCCCTCCCTTCTATAAGAGATTCTTATAACGTATGACTGTTGCTACGGTTACTCATCAATGACTAATTATGACATTAATGAGGCGTTACAAAGGATAACGGTAAATAGGGGTTCAGTTACATAACGTTCGAGTAATCAATTATGGGTTCGTGAATCTGCCCATAGCTTTGTCTAGATTCACTCTGATCGTGCCTCTCTCCCGTTTTGATCAAATTGGACTTCCCGTGGCTGATAAGTTCGTGGGTTTACTGAACCGTGTCTCTTTGTACCGTACCTCTTCAAAGAGTTATTTCTAACTATCGTGTTTTCCCGTGTCCACGTGACTAGCTGAGTTGTCAAAAGTTGGCTTACGTGTGAAACTCTTTTTTACCAATACAGATAGCCCCCACACTTACCATATATTTAACGATTAATATTTGGTAAGTGGATATTCATTTATGGCTGGAATATATTTTCGCCGCTTTTCCTTGAATCATTATATCCTTCTCTGTACCATAGGCGTTGTTTGTCACTTCCATTTAATGCTCATACCACGTGTCCTTTTCGGATTGGTTCTTCATTTACTCAGCACCTTTTAGGGCTTTTTGCGGCTGTGCCAGTCCTGAAGTGACATCTTCAATTATGAATTTTCATTATTATTTTTCTTTTTCATCATTTTTGACGGTTGTCTTCAAGTATAAATACATGTTTTCTTTTCTTTTCTTCCACGAAACACTTTTCAACTTCTGCTTTCTGTAAAAAACTTTCTTCTTTGCCTTTGTAAACATGTCTTCTTCAAACCAACCTCAAAAAGTAATAGACATTGAAATCTTAGCGCCATCTTCTACTTCGACTAGGAGTCGGAGGAGTGGTAGACTTAGAAGTCTAGGATCCACTCCTTCGAGGGGCTCTTCTTCTTCTCAAATAGTTCCTTCTTCTTCCACTAGATCTCCAGTTATTCCGAGATTTAGGGTTTCTCGGTCCTCGTCTAGAGGTAGAGGCGAACGCCTTCGTGAACCTGGAGTCGATGAAATTGCCCCTGCTGAGTTTGTTTTCGCTAGGGATAGTCAAGTTCTTGTAGATCAGTATTCTTCTCTTGATAGTGTAGAAAGATACCCAACCCTTATAATTGAGGGTCAGATTTCCCTTGTTCGAAGGGACTGCTCATGGAAATCTGACTTTCCTGTCTATATTCCGAATAGTAACCAAAGAATAACGTCTTACAAGACGGGATATTATTTTCTTTATACTTATCCCTTCACTTTAGGGTTTAGACCTCCCATTGACCCAGTTATAATTGAGTTTTGCCATTTTTTCAATATATGTTTAGGACAAGTTGGCCTGCTTGTGTGGCGAGTTGTTGTATGCCTTAGGAGTTTGTCTTCTTTAGCCTCGGTTCCTTTTACCTTCAACCATCTTATTCACCCCTACTCTCCTACCTTATTTCGTGAAGGAGTTTTTACTCTGACTTCTAGGAGCAAAAGAGTGTTAGTAATCCCTGGAGACGATAAGGATAGGGGTTGGTACCTTCGTTATGTTGTTGTACCCACTGTTGGTTAGTGGGTAAAGAAAATCTTCCCTTCCCTGAGAAGTGGAATCGCGCACGTGAGTATGCTTTAGCTCGCATTTACTTTTTCTTGTTTTGACTTGAGATGTTTTATTTAACACCATGTTTATTTATTTTTCTCCTTTCAGCAATCATGAATACTGTCGAGAATGTCTCCGGTATTCGTGATTGGGTAGAAAAACTGTTATCTGTTGCTCCTTCTGAAGAAAGATCTTAGAAGTACCTCGCTAGGAGGTACGGTTGGCAAGTAAAGACCCACGGTAAGTGAAGATTTTGTTCTTGCTTCTTTCCTTACTCGAGTCTTTTTTCCTTCTGTCGTTTAAATTTTTTCCCTTTTTAATAGGATTCTCTACTCGTGGGATATCTGCTTCCTCTATCCCGAAGATTTCCTTGGCTCAAGCCCAAGAAATTATCGTTAGTTCATCTTCCTCGAAGAGGAAGATTAGTTAATCTCGTTCCATGGAGGAAGAGGAAGAGGGTGCTTTAGTGAACATGCCACGAAGAAGGCGAATGGTTTTGGATGACGAGCCTGCTGCCTCAACCTTGCCTTCCGTGTCTGCGCTTGAGCCCCCTGTCTTTGACAATGTTCCACATTCCCCTATTCACGGTGGTATTGATCTTGCTCCTGATGACGTCCTTTGTCTGTTGTCTTTCCTACTTCTTTGAGAGAAGAAGTTTCTTTTATTCCTTTGGCTATCTCAACTTTTGTTGTTGCTCTGCCTATAACTTCTTCAACTCTTCAACTTTCCGTGCCTGCTCCTTTGCCCATAGCTTCTCCAGCTCCTCAACCTTCTGTGCATGTTGTTGTTCCATCTCTGCCTGCTTTCATGCCTTCCGTTAGGGAAGTAGGTTCTTCCAATAGAGGGATGCGGTAGGTGGTAATAGAGGTTCCAACTCAGGGAAACCTTTTCAAGAAGACGGGTGAGCCTGAAGTGTGGCTCAAGCCTTTAATAGGTCCCGCTGAGAAAGCAAAGCTAGCTAGCCACGGTGCTCTTACATGGGAAAATGAGGTCGTGCATACTTCTTTGAAGGTATGGTATAAGTTATCCTCTTTCACTCTCGTATATGAAATTTACCATATCTAACTGGTTTACTTCTTATAGATTAACCTCATAGGCATGGAGCTTATGAAGAGGATTTCAAACACAGACCAATAGACAAGAGAGTTGCAGGCAGAAGTTGATAATTGGAAAGCACAGTATGACAACTTAAGGATTAATATGGATGCTTTAGAAGAGGAGAGGAGTACCTTGAAGCGGCAGATGAGACTTATGGCAAAAGAGATAGCAGTGGAGTGGGCTTCTTGCAGTCAAGTTGACAAAGACAAGAGTGTTCTGGAGTCTTCGTTTGCAGAGCAGCTGTCCCGTGCCTCAGAGGAGATTAGAGACTTAAAGAACTTGCTGGGGCAGAAGGAAGAATACTCAGGCGAGCTCGTGAAATCACTCACTCGCACTCAAGAAGATTTTCGAAGGGCTTTAGACAAATTTCAAGCTTTAAAGGAGTCGATTGTTCCATTAAGGGCCGCTCATGAAGTTGCGGAGGCGGAGAAGGACGGGCTGAGAGCTGAACTTCAAGTGTGGGAACAAGATTATGAAGATTTGGAAGAGGTGGCTGATGTCGATGTGAGCTGGGCATATATGAATTCTCGCCTTGACACATTGATGGAGATGAGTCAAGGGGGTTTTGACCTTAGTGCTGAAATAGCCAAAACTAAGGAAGCCATGGAGAAGGCTCAACAGGGTCATAACCTCTCTTCACCTGATGGTGAAATTACAGTCGCTCATGCCTCTTCATCCTCAGTTTCTCCCGTTCCTTCCGCCTCTGAAGTTAACCCCTCTCTTTGAAAAGATCTAGTTGGTTTACCCTTTTTTTTCTTTTTCTTTGTATCAATTTGTGGTTACCCCCAATCCCATCGGGGGTAAATTTGGATTTTCTTTAAGTCCCCAAATGACAACTTAGGGGCACCACAATGTAAATATAAAAATCTTATACGGATAAGTATAAGTTAATACTTAGTTTTAAGCGCTTTTTTTAATATATAATATCAGTTTGACTTTTGTTGAGTTTTTGTTTCACTCTTTAAGTTTTTTGCATGCTTTATTTTTTGAGCTTTTAGTTTTACCTTCGAGTTTTGCATGTGGAATGCTTTAGACTACTCGTACCTTTTTTATAATAGGTACGGTGTCATATTAAATGTGTGACTTTTTGTAATAGGCATAGTTTATGGAAGAGGGCCCTTTATAATCGACATGAAGAAGATGTCTCAACTTCATGATAATGCAATAGAGTGATAGGAATTTTACACATGTTTAAGAATGTTTCCAAGGAAAGTTTTTTGTTTGAACTTCCATGACATTTTACATATGTTTGGTTATCGTCTAAAACTCACGCTTGCAACTGTTTTTGTTTAACAACTTTAGTATAATCTTGTATTTCGTAACTGTTTTTCATAGGTAACAGTTTTTCGATATTAATACAAGGAAATAACTATTTTTCACTAGTAACAGTTTTTATAAAGGTTGGGGGTTTTACCCGTAACTGTTTAGTAACAGTTTTCTAATAAGTACGAGGGAAATGTTTTCTTATTCGTAACTGTTTTTATTTGATAACAGTTTCTTGAACAAATACAAGGGTTTAGATCTTTCATCCATAACTGTTTTATTCGAGAATAGTTTTTTGAATGAGTATAAAGATGTACATTTCTTTCTCGTGACTGACATTTTGCCTTTCAACCTGAATATGTTCGAAGGTGTTTGCTTTTTGCATTAGGCTTTGTATTTGGATGGCTCTTTTGTTTCTTTCGATTCTGCTCGTGTCACTTGTCTTCATTGGGTAGATGGGTCTCTAGGCTCGAGCTTTTGACTTTCTGATAGTCTTCTTTGCTTCGTCTTAGCCTTCCATACTGTATAGTCCCCCAAGTGTTTGAGCTTTGAAGAATGAAATCTCGAGCACTTGATTCTTCCTTTCTTTGTGGTCCTTTTCCTGAAAAAGAAAAACATTCCGGACTCGAAGGTATATAGTTTTTTAGATGATGACCGCTTAACCCCTTTTAAAACGTCTATCAGAAAGTGTAACCCTAGACCGGGAATTGTGTTATTTCCTCGCGTCTTTGAAGGTCTAATATCATCATCTGGTGATGGGTTAGCTTTGTGCCTATCATCTAAAAAAGTTAGTAAAATTTTTAAATGTTCAAAATAAAATCGAACGTGTGATACCTGACGGGGGGTATTCTTTTCTTTTTAGAAGTAATACTTCTTTAGATGGATGGCGTTCCATCTTGTTGGTAGAACTCTGTCGTCCATAGCTTCCAACTCATAGGCGCCTTTTCCAGCTATCCCTCGGGTTTTATAAGGTCCTTCCCAGTTTGGATTTAGCTTTCCTGCACCTGCTTCTTTTGGTGATTGAAAGACTTTTTTGAGGACGAAGTCCCCAATTTTAAAGTACCCGAGATGAGCTTTACGGTTGTAATAACGCTCTATGATTTATTTTTGAGTTGCCATCCGTATCAATGTTGCTTCTCTCTGTGGTTCGAGCAGGTCCAGGTTGATCCTTAGTTCGTCGTCGTTTTCACCTTCCGTGACTGTTGAAAACCTTATGCTTGGTTCGCCAATCTCCACATGTATTAAGGCTTCTGAGCCATAAACAAGTGCGAACGGAGTTCCTCCTATGGCTATTTTTGAGGCTGTTCTGTATGCCCATAGTACCGTTGGTAATTCAACATTCCAGTTTCCTTTGGATTTATGTAGCCGCTTCTTTAGATTGTTGATGATGATCTTATTCGTTGATTCAGCTTGACCGTTAGCCACGGGATGGTACGAATTTGAAGTGATCCGCTTGATTTGCCAACTTTCGAAGAATTTCGTGATTTGTGAGCCTATGAATTGTGGGCCATTATCACACATGATTTCCTATGGTATTCCAAAGCGGCATATTATGTTTTGCCATAAGCAGCTTTTAACTTTGTTTTCTCGCACTTGTTTGAACGCCTCTGCCTCTACCCATTTTGTAAAATAGTCGGTTAGTACGAGTAAAAATCGTACCTATCCTTTAGTTGTAGGTAAAGGTCCTACTATATCCATCCCCTCATTTCATGAAAGGCCATGGGGATATTATTGGATGTAATAATTCCGCTGTTCGATGCATGTTATTGGCAAACCTTTGGCATCTGTCACATTTGGATACGAAATTCTCGGCTTCTTCTTCCATCTTAGGCCAATAGTATCCGGCTCTGATTAGTGTTTTCACTAAGGATCTTGCCCCTGAGTGATTTCCACAGTGCCCTTCGTGAACTTCTTTCATCACAAATTCCGTTTGGTTAGGCCCAAGGCATTTAGCTAGGAGTCCTCTGAACATCTTGCGATAAAGTAAGTTGTGAATAAGGCAGTACCGTGCAGCTTTGCGGCGTAGTGCTTGAGCCGCTTTCCTGTCTTCAGGTATGGTGCCATTCTGCAAAAAATTAAGAATTTCGTTTCTCCAGTCCCAGGTTAGGTTGTTGAAAGCTACCCCATTCCTGTCCTGGTCTATTGAATGAAATAGTTGAACGACGATTGTATTGTCTTTGTTCGTTACTTCCGTGAATGCAACGAGGTTAGCTAATGCATCTGCCTCCGCATTTTCCTCTCTAGGTATTTGCACTACCTTCCATGTTTTGAATTGTCTCACGAGCTCTCGTGCTTTTTCAAGATACTGTTGCATTCTAGTTTCTCGAGCGATGTAAGTCCCCTGTATTTGATTTACTACCAGTTGGGAGTAGATGTTGATCACAATTTTCTCGATTGAGAGCTCCCGTGCAAGTTCAAGCCCTGCAATAACAACTTCGTACTCTGCTTCATTGTTAGTGATAGGATAACACTTTATAGCTTGTCGTGTCTTTTCACCCATGGGTGATATTAAGACTATCCCTAAGACATCGCCTTTTACATTTGAAGAACCATCAGTGAACAAGGTCCACAGGCCTGGATTAACACCTTTAAAGAGTTGTAACTCTTTTTCTACTTCAGATACAATGCCATTACTAAAGTCAGCAACAAAACAACTAGTATTTGAGACTTCATTGCAGTCCTAGGCTGATAAATTATCTCATGCTCACTTAGTTATATGGCCCATTTGGCTAATCTTCCTGATAATTCTTGTTTATGAATAATATTTCTTAAAGGATATGAAGTCACAACAGTGATTGGGTGGCATTGAAAATAGGGTCGTAATTTTCTAGATGCCATTATTAAAGCTAAAGCTAACTTTTCCAGATGTGGATATCTAGTCTCAGCATCTAGCAAAGTTTTACTTACATAATAGATAGGTGATTGTTTACCTTTTTCTTCTCTTACCAATACTGCACTTACAGCAATTTCTGAGACATCCAGGTAGATGTACAATCTTTCCCCTTCTTTTGGATTTGAAAGCAGTGGTGGTTTCGATAGATAAATCTTCAGGGTCTTGAGTGCTTGCTGACATTCTTCAGTCCATTCGAACTGATTCTGTTTTTTGAGAATTGAGAAGAATTTAAAACTTTTTTTGGAAGATCTAGAAATAAACCTCCCCAAAGCTGCTATTCTTCATGTCAATCTTTGAACCTCCTTTTTATTTGTTAAAACATCAGTTATTTCCTCTATGGCTTTAATTTGAGTGGGATTTACCTCTATTCCTCTGTTTGATACAAGGAAACCTAAAAATTTGCCTGATTGCACTCCAAAAGCGCATTTCTCTAGATTCAACTTCATATTATACCTGCGTATAATATCAAAAGCAGTAGATAAGTGCTGGAAATAGTCTTATGCTTGTGTTGATTTTACCAACATGTCATCGATGTACACCTCCATCGTTTTTCCCAGATGTTCTTGGAACATCTTGGTCACTAGCCTTTGATAGGTGGCTCCAGCAACTTTTAGGCCAAAAGGCATGACTTTATAACAATAAGTTCCCCTATTCGTGATAAATAGGGTTTTTTCCTCGTCTAAAGAATCCATTTTAATCTGATTATAACCAGAATATGCATCTAGAAAGCTTAATAGTTCATGACCTTCGGTAGCATCAATCATTTGATCTATATGAGGCAATGGGAATGAATCTTTGGGGCATGATTTGTTTAAATCAGTACAATCTATGCATACTCTCCACTTACCATTCTTTTTAGGTACTACTACGGTGTTTGCCAACCAGTTAGGGTACGTTACCGCTCGTATCGAACCAATCTTCAAGAGTTTCTGTACCTCTTCGTCGATCACTTGGTTCTTGAATGGTCCTTACTTTCTTTTCTTCTACTTAACAGGTACAGAGGATAAATATTCATTTAGTTTATGAGTTATCACTTCCGGTGGGATGCCTGTCATATCTGAGTGGGACCACGCAAAACAGTCTTTGTTAGCCTTTAAATAATCAATTAACTTACCTCTTCGAGTGGGGCTTAGCCTTGTGCCTATATACACTTTTTGCTCAGGTTTTTGTTCAGATAATGGAACAGCTTTGAGCTCCTCCGTAGTTGTTTTGATGTGCTCATCTTCCTCCAGTTCATGAACGACGTCCAGTCTGGAATCTGCATCTGTGTGGTAATATCTTCCGTACCTATTTGGGCAGTAATTTTTTCCATGTCTGTTTGGGCGATGTTACCTGTTTGGGAGATTTCCTAATCTCGTAATTCTTACACTTCTATTTTCTTGTTGTAGTGTACCACAAAGTTTATATTTTTTGCGGTATGCTGATCTCCTTTGATTTGTTGAATCCCCCATTCAGAGGAAAATTTAATTACCTGATGCAACGTTGAGGGTATAACGTTCATGTCGTGGATCCATGGCCTTCCAATGATCACGTTATAAGCCATGTGAGTATCGATTACTTGGAACCTAGCTCTTTTGATCACCCCCTCAGCATAGGTGTTAAGCTCAATTTCTCCTTTTGTTATAGCCGTAGAGTATCAAACCCGGATATGGATCGTGCTTTTGGGATTACTTTATTCCCCAGTAGAATTTCTTCCACTACTCTTAGCAAAATGATATTTACTGAACTGTCTGGATCGATCAACACTCTTTTCACGTTAGTGTCATGAATAAGTAGAGATATTACCAGAGCATCATTGTGCGGAAGCATTAATCCGTTGCTATCTGCATCATCAAAGGTTATATCATCCTCTCCATGAGCACGTTTCCCGTGTGTAATTGTGAACTTTGTGGTTGTTTTGAAAATTACTCTGTTTACTTCTTCACCGCTGTGTATTACGTTAACGGTTCGTTTTGGAGATGAAGGCTTTGGGGGCTCCTGCATGTTCCTTATGTATGCATGTTTACCTTTATCACTAAACAATTCTGTTAAATAGACTCTTTTTAACAAATTTTCTACTTCTCCTTGTAGAAATCTGCAATCCGCAGTTTTATGCCCATGATCGTTGTGAAATTCACGCCAGTGATCTGGGTTTCTTCTACATGGATTTGACCGCATCTCTTTGGGCCATTTGACCTTGTCTCCTATGTTCTTCAATATTGAGACAAGTTCAGTAGTACTTACGTTAAAGGTATGATCCCCAATTTGATTACTACCTCTAGGTCGTTCATCTCGATCTTTTCTAGATCTAGACGAGGATGAGATTACATCTCTTCCTTATAGTCTATAGTCCGACCTAGTGTTTTTGAACCTGAGGCGGATATCGCGTCTCGAGGGTCCTAAGTAAGGATCGTACTTGTTTTTACCTGATCTTCTATATGATTCAGGTCTTCTGGATCTGGAATGATCTTCATCTCTCAAACGAGCAATGATATCTTCTTCTATTCTGAGTTTAGTATTGTACCTGTTATATACATCATTCCATGTTGTGGCGGGGAATTCTCTTAGATTCTCCTTAAGTCGCCTGGTGGCTTCTGATCTTTTATTGTTCAAATTGTTTGCAAATGCCATGGCTGCCCAATTATCAGGCATCCTGGGTAACTGCATTCTTTCTTGTTGAAACCTATCTACAAACTCACGGAGTAGTTCCGTGTCTCTTTGTTTTATTTTGAATATGTCTTCCATTCTCTTCTCAACTTTTTGTGCACCATAGTGTGCTTTTATAAATGAATTCAGCAAAGATTCAATAGAATTTTCAGGGAGAAGAGAATGGGTCAGTTGTGAAAGCAGTCACATGGTCGCGTGGGTCAGTTGTTCCATCATATTTGGGAACGTCGGGCATTTTAAACTTCTTGGGTATAGGCAAAGGTGTCCCACTAGGCTTCCACGGTTGTTGAGAATATCTATAAACATTGATGCCTTTGATAACATGTGGTACACCAGGAATTTGTTCGATGTGATCATTCTGCTCCTTCATTTGTTTTTGCATGGTTAACAGTAAATTTTATAATTCTGAGTTATTAGATATACCTGGTCTCGTTTTGAGAGATTCATTAGGAGTATCTCCGCTACCTGAGTTTGCCAACCCAGATTGAGGATTTTCCATGGTGATGGTGTTACTGGGGGGTGGCGTTGGCGGTGTAGGCAACGCTGCTGGAAATCCTCTCGCAAATTCCTGCAAAGCTTGGCTCACATACTCTGTAATCATTTGTTTTACATGATCTTTTTCCACAGTTTGATCATTATTACCATGGTTGTTATTGGATCTTTCTGGGGATTGTTCCCTTGAACCACGTGGGGTTCCTGAAGGTGATGGAACTGGGGTTCCACTTCTTTGTTGGTTGTTGTCATTGGGGTTTGACATAATTCAAAGGATATTACTTGGAAAGTAAACAAAGATTATCAGATTCCCGGTAACAGAACCAATTTGTTTAACCAAAGAATTAGACCCTTTGACTAAAGCTTATTTTTAAGATGAATACGGGTTACTGATAATCGAGATGATGGAAAAATGAATATAAGACAATATTACAAAAATAAAAGATCGAAGTTGATTGTATTTCGAGAATCAGATGCCTTTACAAGATGTATTCCCCTCCCTTAAATAGGAGATTCTTATAACGTACGAGTGATCACACTCAACTATGTCTTATAAAAGACTAAGTGGGCGTTGCAAATATAATCCGAGGTATTTTGCCCAGAGTCGATCCCACAGGGAATTTACGTATCAATCAAGTCGTTAGAATACGCAACTTTTACTCAATCAATTCTCTCAAGACTTTTAAATATAAATTGGTAATGTTTTACTAATTCTACTGACAATAATAATAACTAACAATTAAAAATAATATGTTGTAAACAATCATGATAAAGTTCTAAGGCTAAGGTTTCCCCCGTTGGTGAACTTACTTCTCAAATATTTCATATAACTTGATTAATTATCTCTATCAATCATGAACACTCTATCTACCA